>MJUU01050879.1:35680-59854 GCA_002080025.1 Modiolus philippinarum | reverse complement strand
CACACACACACACAATCAGACGCAAATTTTGTGTCTTTCCTATATCTTTTTTCTTTTCTTATCCTCTTGTTATTGCTCTAAAAATACTTTTCTTTATTATATTAGTGAACTCTCATGCCTGCGTATTATTGTATTATATTGTAGTTAAGGAGAAGACGATCTAAGTTTGATTAACTTGTGTCTTATCCGTTTTGCTGTATGTTTTTGAGCAAATAAAATACGTTTAAATCAAAATCTATGCGTCTGATTATTGACCCCGTTATACGTATTAAAAAGATATTTGCAATTTCATTGTATGTTTAAGTACAGCTGATCATGAAGTCATGTTCAAGAATATTGTACCAGTTGAAACGCATAAAGGAATGTAACCAATTCGGTTTTCTGGCAAGCATCGAAATACTGGCTACTGGGTTGGTGAATACCCTCGAGGACTAGCAGTCCACCAGCAGTGGCATTGGCCGAGTCGCACAATAAATAATAAAATGCATGAGTGTTCCCTGGAACGCATGTGTTGCCTGCATTCTATATGTTTAAGAATTCCTGTGTTTGAAATAGAATTACAATGTCAATGTTGCACATCTACATTATATACTGAAGCATGCATTCCTCCAAATTTAATAGAAAAATAACAAGCCATTTATGAGGAGTTGAAGATAATAGAGGCATACCCTATAAGACTCGATATCCTAAAGTGCAAGTTCAATATATAGAATTCTGAAATCAATTGAAAAGAAAAAAAAAACAAAATGCATGATGGACATCTGCAATATACACTGAAATATTCCTGTAAGTTTGGTTGAAAAATACAAAGCCGTTGGGGAAGAGTGTGGAAAATAGAGACGCATTCTCAAGACTCCAAAAAGCTAAAATGACAAAGTCTAAAAGCCATCGTAAAATCCGGAAAAAAATTAAAGAAAAACAAATGCATGTTGAACAAATTCAATATATACTTCAGCATTCCTGCAAATTTGGTTGAAAAGTGTCAAGCGGTTTAGGGTGAGATGCGGAAAATGCTTATTTTTTTAGCCATACAGATAGATGCACAGACAGACAGACGGACGCAAGACGACGGATAGTGATCCCTAAGTGTCGATCCTGCACTAGGTGCAGGCGACATAAAAATACCGAAGTTAATGTGAATTTAGTTTCTGTATATGCGTATTTCGACAACTTGTGACTCTTCAGTACAGATCAAATTAAAACCTATGGAAATTCATAAATCAAAATTTGTATAAAAGCTTATAGAGAACTACATGTTGTAATCGCCAATAGGATCTAAAAAAGGAAAGCCCCGAAATCATCTACGGAGGTAGATACTCCTTAGGTTTCAACAAATTTTTCTTAAATTTAGATATTTTAAGTTTTCAGATCGAATCGGATTTCGGGTTAGCATCGAAGTACTGGCTACTAGGTTGGTGAATACCCTCAGGGACTAACAGTCCACCAGCAGTGACATCGACCCAGTCACAAAAGAAATAACAAAATATCGAAGTAACTGTGAACTAAGTTTCTGTATGTGCGCATTTCGACAACTTATGTCTCTTCGGTACAGATCAAATCAAAACATTTGGAAATACATAAATCGAAATATGTGTAAAAGCTGATAAGGAACTAATTGCCATTAGGATCTAAGAAAGAAAGCTGAAATCATCTAAAGACAGAGCTATGCAGGAAAAAGAGACTCCTTCAGTTTTAACAAAATTTTCTTCAATTTTTCTTCATTATTGCCAGTTTTAGTTGAATCGGATTTCGGGCCATCACCGAAGTACTGGCTACTGGGTTGGTGAATACCCTCGGGGACAAACAGTCCACCAGTAGTGGCATCGGCCCAGTGGAAATAAATAATAAAATATTCGTAGGTATGTAATTTTTTGAAACCATTTGAAAAGGTTTTTATATAATATAAATCAATAAAAAAAATTCATTCCTAAGGCAAGAATTAAGAATTTTTCATAAACGAGATTTTATCGAGACTGAAACCTCCGGAGAATACATCCTTAAATATTCTGCTATGCACATTTTGCTGATGGAGATGCAAGTGCTCGCTAAAATATAGGTTAATAAAGGAGAGAACAGCGTCAATTTATGAATTGAAAGAATTTAGCTGTGTACCTTTTCTTTTTATTTTTCAGAAAATTAGTTATAAGAATGCGGAAACGGATCGGCAAGTAGGGTTAGCATTTTGTTAAATCAAAACGACTACACAAAGATCTATTATTTGTACTCTTGGTTGGTACATCATGTCAAACCAAATGAATGAAAAGCAGCTTAAAACTTACTTTTTATTAATATATACTAGTTAACTAAATTTCGAAATTTCATTTCGACAACTTATATCTTTCCAGTGCAGATAAAATCAAAACATATGGAAAGCAACATCCAAAGGCCGATAGAGAAAACAAAATGAACAGGGTCTAAGTCAAATAAGAACAGACTAAAATAATTTGTGTTAAATCGAACTTTACAAAAATTGAGATATTGCAACCCTGCATATAAATTCGGTTTTCATGCCAACACCGAAGAACTGACTCCTGGGCTGATGTTTCCAAATAAAATTCCTTGAAACAGACACCTCTTGTGTAAAAAAGCACCTCGTACTATACGCTATCAATACGTATGCAATTCAAACCAATTCGTGGAAATAGTGTATATTACTTGTATTTTATTTTCAAAATAATTTTGTGCTGAAAGGACATTGTGTACCGAGACATTGTATTCTTTTTGGTTATATTTTATGATTTTCCTCATCATGAAGAATTCGTTTAATTGATATAAAAATATATATTGACGTCTTCTCAATAAATTTTTAATCAAAATACATCGTTAATCACAATAAATTTGTTAACCCACAACACAAATTTTATTGATTACATTTTTATCAACTAATAATATCATAATTTGACCACTTACAATAAGTTTATGAAAGGAACTAACGTCACCTCACGCTTGTCACGAGTCATCCCGTCGAAAGGCGCATCTAAATACCAAAAAGGAATTAAATAACTCCTGTTGTGCATTAAAGATTAAGTTCGATATACTTCTTGGCTAATAATCAATACCTGTATTTATTTAATTGAAGACTAACGACCCGGATTAAATAACTCGTATGAGAATTTTTTATAGTTAAAATTGCCTGTAGATATCGAATGATACGGGCGTAAAGTTGACAGATATTTATCGCGTAGCAATTGGAACACTGAAAGAAGTTTGGTAACCCAATCTCAAAAGTAAATATGGAACGTTTGCAAATCATAGATTTATTACCCGTGCGCCTAAAAAGAATATTTAACACTGCAATTTATTTTGCAACAAATGTAGATAAATTTGTTTTTGTGTGAATATAGTGCATGTCACTCAAGCTATCGTGTATGAGAAACCAGTCATACTTGGGTTTGTTTAAACCTTGTATATCTGATTTGGAAAAAGGTCTTCTTTCTACTTGGAGAATTTTTTTTAATCGGGTGATGTTTGTTTTCTTCCACCACCATTGAAGGTAAAAAAATGAAATAAAATGACATTAAGTACAACTTCTGCAGAAAGTGTTTGGTGATTGGTCATTTAGGCAATAGTAGTTTTCAGTTGAAATAACTATCCTACCTTTAGATCTGTAAATGTCATGCAAGCTATGTATTCCCCTTGCTTTTCGGTAAATAAAATGCCTATATAAAAGGAACCAGAAAACGCGATAGACGGATATGCAAGTCTGCCATTAAATGATAAACCCATGGGAACTTAAGGAGATATTTACTTGAACTCCTTAAGGGGTGAGACATGGTTAATTGATATGGTAAGGGTAAATTTCCTTGTAGACATCATCTGTTTTAACAGAAATGGTACGGTGGACGGTAACTATCTTCTAGATCAAGTGAAATGTAAAGATGTAAGTCGCAAAGTGGGACACTGTTAAAATTTGTTAAAGTTTTGTCTTCGTTTGTGATGTATGTGCTACTGATTTGTTTTTGTTAATGTTTGAATACGATATTTACCCACAAAAGCTTTTCTGGTATATTTTGAGTGTTAGAGAATTAACAGTGCCGTGGATTTTTAATCAATCATCCACCAAAATAAATAAGCCTCACTAATCGTGTGACAGATGTCGTAAGTGAGACAGGACATGTATCCCTTTTCGGAGCACCTAATGTCACTCTCGGTTTTTCTTGGAATTCAATCAATGATAGTGCCTTACTATATTGAATGGTGTGTTTTTATTTCCGTGCTTTGAGACTGTCTCGTATCTTTTTTCTTTATTCTCGTTTTTGCCACATCACTGGACTTTGCTTTTGTAATACCACAACCTTTTTTTCCTTCGGTATTCTACTGCCGTTGTTTCCTTTTACTGGTCAACAGATAAACTATTTAGAAAATCAAGAAAAATATATACTATTTTTTTTTTTGATTAATAATTCAAAATACGATTGATTTCAGTGTCAAGTTTGTTTGTGGCATATACATTTAGCCTTTTGTTTTATTTTAAGAATAAGAAACTCGAAGTGCAATATAAAATAATAGTATGCATAGTTTGTCCATATGGATAAAACTGAATTTGTTTTCTGCTTTAAAATGCAAGGAACGGGCATGCATATTAAATGAAACGCCTTGTTTGTTATAAGTAGAAAAAGAAAAAAGAAAAAAGCAAGTGGCAAAACTTTCAGTTTACAGAAATTAAGATTTACACCCCAAGCTCTCTACCTCTCATTGACTCGCCGTCGTGCAAAGACAACCTTGTATACATTTGTCAGGTTTTCACGTCTGATATATCTACACATCGATGAATCTAACACATTGTGTAAGGTTGGGGTGTTAATCTTGACTTCAATACAATAAAACTTTTGCCACTTGGTTGACCTTAGCAATAACTCGACACAAATTTGTAAAGGCTGTGATGGCAACGCTAAGGCTTTGCTCCGATGGATAACTCAGTTAACTTGACAGACAAAGTGATCTCAAAGTAACATAAATATGTATTGTATCACTCACATTTTGGCATTAAATCCTTTCTTTATTCTTATGGGCGATTAGTGACTTTTTTCAAATGCATACTTAGTTTTTTGAACGGGAAAAGACTTCATAAGTTTGACTAATTTGTGACTTATCCCATTCGTTTCTTTTTGTGAGCATATAAAATTCGTTTGAACTAGCTAAGTTTCTAGAACGACTATGACGATATACTGTCATAAGTAAAACAAAGACCATTTGATTCTAGGAAGGAAAGAAAGGCATTGGCAGGATATACATTTTTCCATGGTGAAATTTTTTTCAAGAAAATTCTTATCCATACAGTAGTAAAAATCATGGGCCAGACAAGTTTATGTGACACCCCTTCTCTGAAAATCTAATGCCGCTACCAATATTTTCGGATTTTCCATATTGTAGGTCGCAGAATCGATTACGATATTCCAGCGTTTCTATAATCATTTTGTTCCACATTTGATAAATATCCCTATATCATGTCTATTGTCATTTGGAGAACCATTTCTAACTTGCATTTATTGCCACGGTCAAGCTAATGGCAACTGTTTTATTTCAAAGAGATGTAATTTTTACACCCCAAGAAGACTTCTGAAAGACTGACCACAAAGAAAGAAACATTGTTGATTATTAACGTCAGCATACTTCGAAAGACATGTACCATTTGATTAGATAGTATTTTTCTGTAACCAATCAAATAAAAAATATGTTCATGACAGTATTCTACATACACCGTCTTTGATCTTTGAATCGAACATCGTGTTTCTTTCTCCACAGATCTAGACTGTCTTTCACAAAATCGGCTTGGAATGTAAAATGACAAAGTGTTGAAGTGAAACTTTTGCAACTCGTTGCACAGGCATTTGCTCCATATATGAAAATAAAATAATAAACCCCCCTTCAATATTTTATGTTCATATACGAAACAAATGCCTGTGACTCGTTGATATAAAATTGCAAGTGTCCATTCCCCTCATGCGTCGCGTTCGGTTTTTACATTATTTTCTAGATAAAGGTTATTTCAATTATGTCAATATTAAGATATTATTAAGATATTGTTTCTGGTTAGACAAACTTGTTATACATCAATTTGAAATTAAGATAACTGATTTAAAACAATGCCTTTTCATCAGCACCCTCGGCATTTAGCAACTTTACAAACCCCGTCAAAGTTAACCCGAATAATCAAGTCGTTATATGCCACTCACTACTATAGAGGGAAGAGAATAATTCGAGTTAGTCTGTGCATTAAACTATTATTCCATAGTCTGTTGGAGTGTTAATCTAGATTTCCGGTCAGAGGAAAAATTAGAAACCTTGCTTGTCCAGGCGTAACTCATATTAACTCGAGTTCCTTTCCTGAACCTGAGACTTTTAAGTACAAGAAAAGGGATCCAAGTATAAGTTTCAATTGCATTAATAACATCGAAATGTTTACCAGAACTACATGTATAAGAATGTCACCGGGTGCGTTGACGGGGTATGAGTAGACGATCATAATTGTTCTGTCTAAGAACTATGGTTATTTATCTTTGTATTAATGACTAAACAACATTCCTTATTGTTAGAGAGACCGGTGACTGTAGGTGGGTTGCGTGATGTTGTTACGATATCCGAGAAGTGACTTCTTTGATAGAAGCTAGTTAGAATAAAACATTGGAACTTAATTACCCCCGAGACAAAGAGCGAGAGTCAATTATAAACAATATAATAAACGACCATGTAATCACGATCCGTGTTCGGTATAGCTATTTGACTCTTTATTACATTGTAAAATTGATTTTCGGTATTGGTACCTGTAAAAAATGTCACAAGGTGAAATAAAACTGGTTTGGATACTACGAATGGTGTAAATAATTTCGATATTTCCGTATTATAGATAAGGAATGATTTAAATATCCTAAATAAAGAATGTTGCCTTTTAAGTGAAAATCACGACTTCTTAAAATATGTTACAAACGACTTTTCCCAATAGCTGAAATGTACATGTACATGGTACTGTACCGTGGAATTCGTGTAAAAAGAATCCAGATCAACTGATTGATTTAGTTAACAATTTTACGTCCAGTGAGCCGCAATAATTCAGCTAAATCAGGTCGAGAACAAGTTAATAAATTAAAAAAAAAAAAAAAAAAAAAAAAAAAAAAAACCGAAGAAAGAGAATAAAAAAAACCATGGAAGGGACAACCGGGGCAACGAGTTTTGTCACTGGAAAAGGGGTAAATGGGTAGGGGCAGGAAATTTCAGCCTTCAATACCTTCTCAGAATATAGAAGGGATCTTTAAAATTTAAAATTTCGGTCCAACCTCTGATTCAGGTTTTTTTTACTAAATAATGGGATGATCTTTTACTGTCTACGACCTTTCGATAGCAATTGCTGTTGAGTTGCTACCGGAAATGCATGCAGGACCATTGCGGTCTTTAATTATTCTGTGGGTTCTATCTCCTTTGTTCCTTTAGCCCCATGGACTTTGGCACTTGACAATTCTGTTCGGTAATTTTGTTATTACCCACATTTCAAATGCAAATAGGCCTAACATCTCTATAACTTGGTAGACGGCACTATCAATAATAAAATATTGTATATATTGTTATTTTGATTTTCAAAAGTTAAGATACAACTCTGTACTTTAAGTTCTGAATGATACAAAACACAGACAATTTCTCACTTAGAATGCTTTCAGTTGATTTCTTATTACTAAAAAAACCCTTCGAGTTCAAAAATTCAAAATACCCTGGTTTTTTATTTCGATTCCCTTTTCAAAGGCAAATGTAAAACAGTATAAGTTCGGGAACTTTAATGGTAGAAATGTGTACTTTGTAGTAAATGCAAACAGCGATAGCCATTTCCCCATTTTTCAACAGCTGATACGGGAAATATAAGATTAAATTGTGAACTCAATACGAGACTACATCTTACTGTTTTTAACCCCATTCTTTTTACAAAAGACTAAGATTTGTCAGTATTATACTATATTATTGTTAAAAGTCAAGGTACACAAAAATATCAGTCTGTTCTGACAAACAAAATCACACTTACCCAAAATGTAATCAATAAAATCCATTTTAGCTTAATGTAATCCACCGTACAATATTTGTTTGACATTACCCACCAAATATGTACCAATGTTTGTGATATATTTTCAAACTAACACGTCTAGAAATCTTATTTAAAGTTTAAATAATTACTATCAGATTAGCAGCGTAATTATGTTATGTATTGGCTTCTAGTCGGGGCTAAATGAGGTGAATGATTGTATCAAATCATTTAAATAACTTATATTACTAAGTGCGTCAAATCAGATATAAGTTTATGAAGTAAGATATCAATTTTGACAGGAATTAAAAAATCCACTTCCACACACAAAGATACAGGCAAAAAAATCCACTTCCACACACAAAGATATAGGTAAAAAAAAGATACAGGCAAGGAGGATTCGTTGTAACGAGAATTTGTGATGTACTAAATTGTAAGGCTTTTTTCCTGCACTGCCTTTGCTATGATCCCGATTCATTTCGGGTGGACATTCAATGTCGGATGATAACTTTTTACATTGTGTGTTAATCTACCGAACATCTTCATCCAAGGGCAATATGTTTTGCAATTGCAGGCGGTATACAAGTAGGTGCATTTATAATAGAACACTGACATATATGTATAGCACATCATTTACCTCACACGTATCACACGTCAGCGTTTGTAATACATGCATCACACATGTATTTTATATCATCTGCTACACATGTATCGTACATCCTCCGCCACATGTTCCTACCATCCCCTGTCATATATGAGATATCTTAGAAACTTTCTAAGATATCTCATAATAGGAAAAAGAAGGGAAACGGGGAATGTGTCACCTACTAATATATCGTATAAACTATTTTTCATTAGATATCTTATAAAGTATACACGATATCTTAAAAAGTTTATGAGATATCTTATTAAGCTTTTGAGATTTCTTATAAATTTTATGAGATATCTTTAAATAAGAATAAAAAAATACGACGTGCCATCTGGGCGTGCCAGACCCCGACTTATCAAAAAGCATGAGAGACAATTTCTGCAATTTTAACTTTATGATGTCTTTAAAGTTCCAAGGAAATTGTTAACAATTAAGAAGAGCTTGCAATAAAAGAAAAAGCAAATTTTATTTCGAGTTGCTGAAGCGGTTCATATCCTGGCTCGACGATATATACTTAGGCACGGACCATTTGATTTTCAGGGGGGGGGAGGGAGCTGGTATTTTTTAGAAAAAAATTTTCTGGCCCCGATTTTTGCCCCAAAAAAATATCTGGCCAGCACCTGGGTTGAAAAAAATAATCTGGTCCTGATCATGTCTATTAGAAGAAAAAATAGCCTGGCTCAACAAAATTTCCTTGGATAGTGTATATGGAAAAAAAATAATCTTGCCCGCGAAGCGCGCGAAAAAAATTTCCCGACTCGGGTAAAAATCCAAGCCGCCCCCCCCCCCCCCTTTCCCCGAAAATCAAATGGTCCATGCCTTATCAAAACCCAGAAAACACATAATCTCCGCTACCCACAGCCTCTGCTAAATCCTACGCATGTTTCACACATTCTCTGAAACTCGTCGTCTGTTATTTGTTCTCTATCAGTTTTTGAACATCTTTGATATAATGGTCTTCCAAGGGTTTGGATTTTATCTGCACTGAAGAGACATAAGTTGTCGAAATGCGCATATGCAGAAAAGAAATTCACAGTGTAACTACGGTATTTAGTCATCTGCCACTGTGTATCACACATCGTGATATATTCTTTTAGAGTCAGTATAATAAATACAGGTGGAAATATCACGAATATACTTTTTTGAGTACTTGATTGATTAGTGTTTTCATTATATATTCAAATTCATCTTTATCAAAACATTTGTAGTTTTGATTTTCAAGTAATTAAAATTTTAGAGGCTCAAGAACGTGAGAACAGCTACATGTATGAAGATTTTGTCCCTAGAGATCAAAGAGAAGACACTCTTTATTAAATGCAAAATGCATTAAATATGTAATAATAAAATTTGTAATCTCTTTTACAGCCGACATAATATGTCATTTCATAAAACATTTTACGAATTAGTAAGCGAATTATACAACTTTTATGTTCGAATTACTGAATCCTTTGTACCACTTTTGTCGACGTATAGAAGTGATTATGCAATTTATAGCAATTTTGTAAATACAAATTGAAAATTTGAAACGCCGAGTAATTTACAAATAATCTACCCAGTAATTAACAAATAATCTAAAATTACATCAAAGCATGCAAACAATAATTCAAGGATTACATGTATGTAACTTAGAATAACAAGAACAAAATCAATGAATTTGATTTGTTTACTTCAAAATTTCAAGATGTACAGTGCATTATATACGTTTTGAAAAACTAAAAGCGGCATGTGTACGAAAGCCTAGAGGGGACTTCTTAATACTTAATTCGTAATACTTAATACTTAATTCTTAATACTTAATTCTTAATACTTAATTCTTATTCTTAATACTTAATTCTTAATACTTAATTCTTAATTCTTAATACTTAATTCTTAATACTTAATTTTTCATCCTTTTTTTCGGTACATTCAATTCTTAAAAGTAAAAACTTTATGCTTAAAAATTAATTCCTTCAATGCCTTATACTTAATAATTAATTAATAACTAATTCTTACTACTTAATTTTTATTTCTTAATAATCAATTCTTTTAGTACATAAAAATTTTGCAGCACTCTTTACCATCCTTCTTGAGGTATAATCCGGACCCCACGTCTTTTTGGATGGCTGCACTGCCAAAATCACTCAATGCACCCACACTTAAAGCAAGTAGCACGGTTTTTGCTAGCATAAGTAGCATAACAGAGGCGAGTCCTGCGAGCAAGGGGATGAATCCACCTTTCTATACGTTATACCTCAACTGCTTTTGGGTTCATCTCTAAGACCATACCATCCTTACCGCTCTGGAAGAGCATAGTAATGCACTGGAGCATCTTATGCCCACCAGATAGGTCGGAATGCAGCAATCGGACGCTCATGGGGCAACCCTATTTTGCCTTTTGTGCTCCGGTACGGTAGCTTCTGGCGAAGGTGACCGTTGCTCTCAGAATCGCACAGTTAGCATGGAGAAAGATAATGGTCTTGTGTTTGTTCAGCCGCAGTTGCCGCTGGATCTCATGATTGATATTGTCGTTGCCGTAGGAGCTGATGATCACTGCAACGGAAAACCAGTGGACACCATCGTCTGGGGAATAGCGGGATTATTATTCCCGGCATGGATATTAGGGATGGGGTAGTATGTCTCCAGAGTAACGAGGGTTATCTCGTAAGTTTTCCTGTCGTGCAGATGTAAGGATGGGTTGAATCAGGTCAAGATCTTGCATCGGTCCCCAGAGACGACGAAGAGGAACCCATGCTTGGCTTCGGTATTGCTTCCAATCCGAAAAAGTGAAGCGTCAATTTATCTAAAGGTGGTGACGAAAAAAGTCTCTCCTTCCACTCTTCGAGACCGTCGCTGTGCTTCTGGAGGTTTTTGCCTTTCAACAAGATGACGAAAACCTCGGCGAGGTGGGTGGCAAATAGTAGTTGAATATGAATCTTGTCCACAAATAAATGAAGAGCTCAGCTCTAGTCTCAAACACGACGTTTATCTCCTGGCCACGAAATACGATCTTTTCAAATTTCGTTGCCAAACTGGTTTTGCTCTAGACAAGTGGAGAGCAGCAAAATTGTCATATTTAAGTATTGAGAATTAAGTATTCAGAATTAACAAATAAGAATTAAGAAATAAGAATCAAGTATTAAGAATTAAGTATTAAGAAGTAAGAAATAAGTATTCAGAATTAAGAATTAAGTATTAAGTATTGAGAATTAAGTATTAAGAATTAAGAAATGGGTATCAATGGTGTTTTTGATAGATTTAATAATGTTATGCAATAGATATGGTCAGTGTTAGACTTTGAGCTGCACATCAGGGAACAAATAAGTTTTTCAGAGGAAAAATCTCTACGGAAGACAGGGACTGCTACCTCATAGTGCTAACATTCGATAAAATATGAAAATTTATCGCAATAATTCCCATAATTACTAAGATTTATCGCAAAGATTTTCATAATTACTAAAATTTATCACAAAAATTTTCTTAAATATCTTTACTTTAATAATTGTTTAAATGATTTTCATATTTTAATGCTTTTTGCCCTACTTTGAACACTTTGAACGTGATATTTATTGTAAAAATAATGCGATATTTTAACATAACTTTAGTGTTGTTTTAAGTTCACATAAATTGAGGCAAGTTATCTTGATAATTCGATATTATAACTCAATAAATTACACCCAATGATGACTTGGATGGGAAATTTCATGTTCGTTTCAGATAGATAATGGAAGATTAAAGCATTTCTTTTTGTTCAATATGTATTGTGCTCCAGTATTTTTGTAATAATGAATATGTTTTCCTGCCTCCCTTTAATTTTCATTACTTTGGGGAATTCGAGCTTCTCCAAAAAACTACATAATCGTCCACATTTGCACTTAACCTAAAATGGAATCTCTGCTTTTACTGCAATCAAAATGAGCTGCACTATCAACAATATGCGAATCGAAAAGGTCATTATCAGTGTTTAAGCAAAAGATGGGATTTCTTTGTTTTGTTTTTATTTATGGACTGTATTGACCAAACAACTTCTTCGTCTTGGATTAATCTAAATATCAAAATTTAACAAAATTTTGTTTAAAACTAAGAAGTATCTCTCTTTTGCATAGCTCTGTTCTTAGCTGATTTGGCTTTTCTATTTAGATCTTATTGGTGATTAGATCTCTATCAGTCTTTACACATATTTGGGTATATGGATTTCCAATATTTTGATTTTTATCTGCACTGAAGGGACGTTAGTGTCGAAATGCGCAATTGCAGAATCCAAATTAACAGCAACTTCGGTATTATGTTATCTATTACCACTGGATCGATGCCTTAGCTGGTGGACTATTAGTCCCCGAGGGTATTCCACCAACCCAGTAGCCAGTACTTCGGTGCTGGCCCGAAAACCGATTTTATCTGGAAACTTGCAATACCTAGATTTAACAAAATTTTGTCCAAAACTAAGGAGTTTCTCCCTCTTGCATAGCTCTGTTCTTAACTGATTCAGGACCCAGATAATACAAAAATACAAGACCTTTGACGCCCAAGAAGTAGGTAACCGAGGTAAGGCTAACCCCTGCCCCTCAACCCCTTTATCCAGTGGTATTCTAAATTACTCCCTCCCCAGTGTTTCTCTGTTCCCAAATTGATTGTTATCAATTGTATTATAGTTCAAATATTGCTAGTAGAAGGTCTAACACCATTTAAGCTATCAATCAATTTTTATTGATTTCGCGATAGGACTTTTAGTCCTAACAAAACTGACAAAATTAAATACCGATGTCGATGTTGCAATCCGGTGAAAGGTTGAATTTTGACGCCGTTGAATATTATTCTTTGGTCGTTTTTCAACGTTGAATATTGATCCCAAAGCCATTGAATTTTGATCAGCTCAATATTCAAAGGGCTAATAGTCAGATTTCAAGGTTAATTTATTTCAATTTGAAAAGCCATGCGTTGAATACTGACCATCGTGGAAAAATGACCTTTCCAAAAAAAAAATATTCATATGACAAATACAGATCTCAAATTCAGGTAAGGACTCATTTGGTAGCTTTTGTGTTTTTTTTTTTTTTTTTTTTTTTTTTTTTTTTTTTTTTTTTTTTTTTTAAATAGAGTATATTATACTGGAAGTATATTTATTGGTTTCGTTGCTGATTTTTGTTATCTTTTCAATATGAGCTGACCAATACCGTCAGAAGAAAAATTAATTCCCAAATGTTCTGACACTCGATAATTTCGTCTTTTTTATGTCCCAAAAACGAAATGTGGAGACTTATACTTTTTGCTTCGTTTCACTTATTAATTTTTATTATTTTTCTCCTTCTTTCTTTCTTTCTCTTCTCCCGAAAGTTTGTCCGCCCTCGTTTTCAGCCACATTACCCGTGATAAAGGGTCATATGTATATGTGCAATCTGGTCTTGATATATATCAAATTTTAAAAGAAGTTTGTTTAGGGAAAGTAGATCTTATTCTTGGGTTAAAATTTTTCAAGATGGCAACAGTTACCATAGAAAAGGAAAACGGTGGGAAATCGAAAGCAGTGCAAGTTTGATGATTTTTACAAAAAATGTAATAAAAGAAACATAGAACTCATTTCGAGGCTTAAAATGTCACAAATGATGGTTGTTTTGCGTTTGAATCTTTTTGAAGCAATACAGAAGGGTTGAGTAGGACATACAGATGTCTTATTTACACTTCGAACTCTGATATGGGATACTTTTGTGTTTGCATACAAACACAGATATTACTTGTTCCTTGTTGAATTTTACCATGTTCCGTCTTCTTTTTCTTGCTGTAATATTATACGAACAAATTTTCGGAGACCATTTACCCAATCTTAACAAGACTTTACAGGAGTGCCGATCCAATTCCCAAGCTCAGGTATTTTTCAGATTTTTATTTTTATATATTTGCATCAATTATTTGAGAAAACTGTAAATTTTGATGACCTTTACCAAATTTGAGTAAAGTTTAACACAAGGCATGAGGGAATAAAAATCTTGCATTAAGAAATCTTTTAATGTGAAAATTCAATATGTAAATATAACTGTAGGGTAGTAAAAAGCAATACAAATGGTGAAAAATTTGGAAAATTTAAAAATTAATGCTCAACATAATAAGAGCTTTATTGTTATGAAATACATTTAAAATGGGTTCAAAGGCATTCTGATTGGATGCAGCTATCTAGAACTGAAACCAGTCAAAACGTGGATGCGGTGCTTTTAAATCCAGGAAGATCTGTCGAGTGTGAAAAGGGACGGATAACAACCTTTGCTTAGCAAAGATGAACATACGGATTGGTTAGTGCGAGTTGAATGTCAAGTGAGCAATATTTCAGCTATGTCAGGACGAAAACAAGTTAATCAATTCAACAAGAATGTCAGTTAAAGAAGGGAGAAACAAAATCAGAAAGGACAATGAGTTTTGATTGCCACTGGAAAAGGGGCGAAATGGGTAGGGGCAGGAAATTTAGTCTTCTATACGACCCATAGTGCGTCTGGTCTTCTCAGAAAAAATATAGAAAGGTATTTATAATCCACACAATTTGGCTACATTGGTTCGTGGTCGGGCATTCCGTATTATGACAAGACTGTCCCGCAAAGACAGGACATTCCTCTATCCTCCAACTGCAGACGCGCCAGGCAGCTCTGTAGTCGGAGCACCTGAAAACTGCTTTAGGTGCCGGGTGAACATTCAGATGTGTTTTTTTTTTCTTTTTTGCATGAGAGCGGGACCCATATGTCAATGCAATTCCAAAATCTAACATTGTGGCTTAAATTGAATTGATATCAGTTCAAAATGTCGCATTTCTCTTTTTTATATAATTATAACAAAATTGCAATATGGCCCATTCGGCAATTTGTGTATCCTCAGTACAAATAGAAATCAAACATTAAGCGTTAAAACTACGAAAGGAGAATACCAAAGGAACAAGGGAAGTGATGATCATAAAATCAAACTCCAAAGACATGCCAAAAACGACAACAGAGAAAAACAAAGACAAAACAAGGACGCGAGACAACCACAATGCACGGTAATAAAAAAGGCGACATTAAGAACCAAGACACTCATAGCATGAATTCCCTTGAAACCGGGAGTCACATCAGGTGCTCTGGAAGGGTAACATGTCCTGCTCTGCTAGCGACACCCGTCGCAATCAGTGAATCATTCTAGGGTTGATGTCAAATCCGTGAAGACGTGAAATCTGGTTCAAAAAGTACCGTTTTCATTTGGGACACAGATACGTCATATCTTTCAATGATGTTATGGTGACTGCCATAGAATTTCTGAAACGACGAAAGTAACAAAGGCTGAACAAATCCCTGACTTAGCAGCTTTTGTGACAGCGTTTTTGCTCTATTAAAAAAATCCCTGTATAAACTACAAGTACCAAATCAACTGTGAAATGTACACTCCATGCTGCTCAGAAAGGGAAAGTTCACAATTGGGAAGTTAAAATCATCACGTTTGTCATCTAGCTTAAATCTCAAACATCCATCTTCATCAGTGTATATCAAAAGATCTGGGCACGAAGCTGAAGTAAGTGCATCAGTAGTCTCTTTAATTCCAAACCCATCGGTTTAGATCTGGTGTAATTATTCCTTTAATTTTGGATTATTCAGAGAAAGTACATAGTCTGTGTAGCGGAAGCTGAAATTCAAGGACTGGGTTATTTTTTATTGTGTTAGCCCTTGTAAAGAATTGGCCTCATACGAGAAAAGAAAGTGATCAGCTAAAAGTGGCACGCGATATGATAAATGTCATGTGAACTTGTATGCACGTTTTTTTTCTTCAACTGTGCTCTTGAGTAACGAATTTGTGTTTGTAAAAAGCACTTATGTGGCATTTGTCGATATAAATTTAGTATTAACTATGCGATATTATGACGTTGATTTTTTATGAAGACATCATGGTTATGTTTTCATGGAAAGGATTTGTCTCGAGCACATCAACTAACCTCTGTAACTGGTTGTCGAATTTCTTTGACTTCTTCCGGGTTTATATACAATAACTAACTATTGCATTTGATTGTATATAAGGCAAAAGCAGTGTATGACCTCTACTATTTCAATTTCAATGAATATTTGTAAGAAGTCTTATCACTATAATGGTATGAGAGTCTCCTCCAAAAACAGATAAATATTGGGATTTCCATTTTCATGCTACTATAAGTTGTGAAAATAAAGTAGACACATACTTAAGTTACTACTTTAGTGAAAACTTTAAAATCATGTCAACATAGAAAAAGATTTAATGTACATATATATTAGGACAGATAATAACCTTGGTACACATTAACTTGTCTTGGTGTTTTATTTAGGTATGAATTTGGTTTGATACAATGAATAGAGGACAGCGAGTTAATCGCCAGGTGTTAATTCAAATTCTAGTGTAAATGACCACTCAGCACAAGGTAAAACGAAAGGATAAATGGTAAGATAAAAGGAAATTTCGACTTTATGTGTCCAATACCAATATGAAAAAGAAAGGAAATGGGGTAATTGTCAAGGAGAAAAAATCCAAAATCCAGGTAAAAACGACCCAAAACAAAGCATCTAGGGGTCACCGTACGGTCTTCAACACAGTGAGGAACCTCACACCATATAGCAAGCCCTAAATGGCCCAAAAGGTAAAAAAAAGTGAATAAATCAATGGAAACAAACCACATCCAATAACCCAAATATCAAGAAACTAAATTTTTATAAGAAGACAAGGACAAGCCAATGAACATATCCCTGACTTGGAACAGGCGCAAAAATTGCGATGGGTTTAAACTCGTTTTCTTGGATCCAAACCCTCCCCCTATGTGTGGTGAATGGCTAAAAATAAATATATATATAAGTTATTAAGAAGTAAACTTTGCACATGAGAGGTATAAAAAACTAATATAGCATGTATTTGTAAAGAGTTTATATCATGTGCATTTATTCCATATCCTTTCATTGTTTATTTCAGAAATAATATAATACCGAAGTTGCTGTTAATTTGGATTCTGCATATGCGCATTTCGACAACTTGTGTCTCTTCAGTGCAGATAAAATCAAATTTTGGAGATCCATATACCGAAATATGTGTAAATATGTATGTGATGGAGAACAAATTACCAGTAAGATTTAAATACAAATGTCAACATCAGCTAAGGACAGAGCTATGCAAGAGGGAGATACTCCTTAGTTTTGAACAAAATTTTGCTAAATTTAGATATTACAAGTTTCCAGATAAAATCGGTTTTCGGGCAAGCAACGTAGTACTGGATACTGGGTCGGGCGAATACCCTCGGGGACTAACAGTCCACCAGCAGAGGTATCGGTCCAGTGGTAATAATTAAATAATATGATACCGAAGTTGCTGTTAATTCAGATTCTGCATATGCGCGTTTCTACAACTTATATTTTATGTATTAAGACTGCAGTTTGTCTATTCTGCACTATGGAGTCCGTAAAAAGATTCCCCGCCGGAGAGATGTATGTTCTCTATATAATTTAGTACTACGTTGTCCTTGTTCCTGAGAGAATTTTCATACGGATACCAAGTCATGCCTTCGGATTTAGGCATTGCATTATTTTTATTGTTATTTCCTATGTTTTTTTCTGATCACTGTTTATAGTGTCCACATCTCATTATTTCATTATGCAAAGATGTCTTGCAATTGTCTTGATGGGTCCCCTGTCATTGTTCATGGTGATTGTCTTCTATTAGTTTTTTTGTCGGGCAACGGTGACAGCGATTGTAAGAACACTTTGACAGTTAATTAAATATTTGTTGATGGGTTAAAAGGCATGGATGTAATGTTCTTCGACATGAAACAATGAATTCCACATAAACTGGTGCTAGTAACAGTTTTGAACTACAATGAGGTATGAACAAAGCTTATTGTTGAAAGCCTCATGGTGAATTCAAGATGAGAACAACATTGCTTGGGTTTACCATGTAAATTTTGTAGCGACTTTGTTTCATTTTTATATCCTTTGATTGTTTAATTGTTACTTCCTACGCAATTTCAAAAGATTACCGTTTATAGGCATAACTTAAGATATGAGCTTGATACCGGAAACAAACAACCAAAAAGAGCACCAGATTCATCTGACATAACATCAAATATATTGATATACGATTAGCACTGTTTCTCTTATTTCAGATGAAATAAAAATAATTCGGAAGCAAAAAAATTATAAGATGTCCTAGAACTGACGAAGAGCAAAATGATAAAAATGTATAGTATCACGCTTACCTCGGGTAAAGACATGATTTGCTCAATTGTTTGATAAAAAAATCAGGGTTTTGATGACGATGATGTAACGAAAATTTTAATGTATCAATCTATATATGAATCGATGTATAGGCACCAATAAGCAACGTTTATCTTGATTTTTATTTGTTAATTTAAGTAACTTTGTAAATGCTTACATTTTAAGTTTAATGTGAATCATTTCTCCTACACAGATCTCATATATCAAACGCTGCTCACAGTATTACAATTGATTCTGACGAATACAATATTCAAGGAAATCGATTGCCCTTTTTCGGCTTTGTGCCATTGCTTTTGATATGTGGAAAGGGTCTTTCATTTTGAAACCTTAGGGAGGAATAAATTAAATTATAAAAATCATCAAAAACGCCTATAAATAAGAGTTATAACAAAATTAACGAACAAAATTTTTAGAAGCAAAAATCCAAAAAGGTCGGAAAAATTAATTAAATTCAAAACCGCTGTAAATTTGTCAACTGCTATGGTCCTGACTTCTTGCATGCGCTTTTCAAAAGAAATATTGGGTTCTATCGGCGAACCAAACATCCCCTTCCACTGCAGTATTGTCCGATAGCATCCACTTCCAATGCGGTATTGTCCGGTAGCACCTCATGAACAGTGATTGCTGTTGAAGGATCGTAAACAATGGAAGGAAATGATTATCCCAGTACTAAGTAAAAATAGTCACAAATCACAGTTCGGATTGGAACTTCCAAATTTTTTAGCAATGGATTGAAACTATTGGAGAATATTTTTACAGACTGTACAATACGGGATTTTTTTTTTGAAGCCCTAATTTTTAAGGCGCTTACAAATAAACAAGCTCTGGCGTAATGAATCGACCCGAAGAAACTATTTTTATCTCATTTTTTGAGATGTAAACAATATAGACTCCCACGATGAAATTGTTGAAATTCATCTATCATATAGAAAATGCACCCAGTCACCCTTTTTGTATATTAAATTGGATGTTCTATCAGGTATGACTACCAACATTTATTCTTTTTTTATTATAGACCGTATTAGACAAAATGTGTTGATTTAATGCTGCAAAAATCACCGAAACGGTGAAAAAGAGAACAAAAAAAAACAACATTTGCTTGTTGCATGGCATTGGCGACGTGTTATATATAACATTTGTTCTCAAACTATGTGACCCCTTGTTCATGCAACATGTCCTTATACAAGCAATTGCAATGGCTTCGTGTTACGACATGAAAAATGTCTTTAACAATGTTCAAATATGATTTGAGATAAATGTGATTTTGTTAGAAAATTTACCAAAGAAATACAATGTAAATCAAGCGAAAAATTTAGGTTACTGGCGTCGTTTTGAGATACAAATGTGCGGGTTGGATATTGAATACCTCTACTTTTTCTTCGGTTTAACATATGTGATGTTAATCATAAAAGAATGTGGCAAAATAAGTCCAATTAAATAATCTTTTTTTCAACAAGTATCAACAATTTTATAAAATTAAATTTATGGGAAAAAAGTAGGGGGTCACAGGGTATAAAATTATAATGCTTGTTTAATGGATAAAACAAGAGAAGTCTAAAAACCTTACAGAAATATAACATGAGCGGCAAACATTTCCAAACAAGCCGCTGTATTGAACCAATTTTACATGGTAGCTGTTATGTGTCTATCCTTTACATTCACCACGTGCCACATTGCCACATGTAACATTGTTTTCTGATAAACAATAATTAGCTTTGGAACGTATACTTATGTTGTTCCAATATACATGAATCATATCGCTAATTGCAAAGTACTCTTAGCATGACGAGATTGAAATGAGATATACAGTGCAATTAAATGTGAATATGATACTTTCAAGCTTTTTCAGTCCGTTATAAAATTAATATAGTCTTATATATCACCCAAAGTACATATGTCGCATGTTCTGATACTATCCTTTTCATTTCCCCGTGTCGCATTTCACATTTCGCAATTGCTAATCTTGTTTTCATTCTATTATACTGATGCTAGTTTTTGCATTGACCACGTGTCACATGGTCACATTTTGTCTTCAGAAACAGTACCTTTGTAACGTATACTGTACCTATCTTGATCTCAAGTAAGTTATGACATGTGATATGCAATACCAATTAATTTCTTTTTTTACAGTTTGTTTTTAGCTCACCTGGCTATGCCAGGGTGAGCTATTGCCATCACTTGGCGTCCGTCGTCCGTCGTTAGCTCACTTTCAAAAATCTTCTCTTCTGAAACCACTGGGTCAAATGGAACCAAACTTTAACTGAATCATTAATAGGGTATCTAGTCTCAAATTTGTTATTTTGTATGTCTTAGGTCAAACAACATGGCTGCCGTTACTAAATATAATAAGGGTAAATTACAGTTTTTGGCAAATAACTCAAAAACCGTTACAGATATCAAAAATCTGATATGTGTAAAATGATCAGCATGAGAAGATCAACCCATGCTGAAATTTTGAAGAAAATCTAATGACCTGTCTAAGATTTATTGCCCTTTTTCCGTAAAATTTTCAAAATTTTGATGTTTTTTATTTTTTATTAAAAAAACTATAACAGATAGAGGTTAAGTTTAAATTGCAAAAATGTTCAGCATGTTAAGATCTACCCACATAGATATTTTGAAGAAAATCCAAGTACCCATATATGAATTCTGGCCCTTTATTGGTCAAATTTTTCGTGATTTTTTACTTTTTGTCCTATATTTTAATAGCAAATATTGAGACAGAGGTCAAGTTTAAATTGCAAAAACAGTTTGTTAAGGACTATATTTTATTGAACACATTCAAGTTTTCCAACCGCTTCCAAGATGGCCGCCAGCGGGGAACTTAGTTTACCATTTGGCCTAATGGGAAAATTCATACAAAGAACTTCTTGAGAACCACTGAATGGATTTAAACCAAACTGGGCATGAATGATTCTTATGAGGTGCTGGCCAGGTGTTGTTACTTTGGTGCCGATCCATCATCCAACATGGCCGCCAACGGGGATCTTAATTTTAACATTGGACCCTATGGGAAAATGCATACAAAGAACTTCTACTTTAGAACCACTGAATAGATTTGAACCAATCTTAGCATGAATGATGTTTATGAGGTGCTGACCAAGTGTTATTACTTTGGTGCCAATCTGTCATCAGCATTGACCGACAGCATTTGACTCTATGGGAAATGCACACAAATCAAACATGACATGAATGATGCCTGTCAGGTGCTGACCAAGTGTCACCAGCTGTGAACTTAATTATCAAAAGATCTTCTTCTAGAGAACTGCTTAATAGATTTAATCCAAACTTTGTTACTTTGGTGCTGATCCGTCTTCCTACATGGCCACCAGTAGCAAAACTTAGTTTAACATTGGACCCAGAGGGAAATGCATAAAAAGATCTTCTCCTCTGAACTTGCTTGAACAATTTTAGTAGAATTTTGATATGATAGTCCTTATGTAACCCTCTTCAAAGTTTTATGTTAAATAGCTGCCAGCATGGAACGTAGATTAACATAGGCCCCTTAAGTTTGGAAACTGCACTCAAAAATCTTCTCTGAAACTGCTTGAATAATTTTAATTACATTTTATAAAAAGTTTCTGCTTTTTATGTACATACACCACCAAAGATGGACCATCAATTGGGAGTTATAGTGCTGCAGGACCCAGGTGAGCGATACAGGCTCTTGAAAGCCTCTTGTTAATTATACCCCCGCTTTAACGGGGCGGTAAATAGTGATTCCATGGTTCTAAAGTAAAATTATTGATAGTATGAAAGAATTTTCTTTAAATCAGATGATTTCTGAGATTCATTGATCAATTAAAAAAAAACACTAAAAGTTTTGTTTATCTTTTTGTGTAAATAAAACACTTACTTTGAAGCTCTGTAGATTTTTGTCCACATCCAAGAAAGATAACTTTTACAAAGTAGACAAATTAGAGTGCAGACCATGAACCTGGATATCATTTATTCACTGATACTTTCAAAGAATGTACAGTGCATATTGCCGATGTGCACTAACTATTTTAAAAAATTATTTGAATGGATTTTTTTCTGGAATCAAATTGGGGAGCAGGAGGTTTATACACATTTTGTGGCGACAACTCCTCCAAGACCACTCAGTGGAATTCACTGAAACTTTCACATAATGTTCAGTGCATATTGCCATTTTTCACTAAGTATTCAAACATTTGATTTGACTTGAATTTTTTCCTGGTATTTTTAATTCTGGAATCAAATTAATATATTAATGAGCTTTGCTCATATTTTTTCTACTTAAGATTGTGACCTGAAAGAAGACCATGTATCAACTCAAATAAAAGATTTTCTTCATCTGGCTAAAGTAGATTCCTGCATTGTTTAACTAGACTAAATTTATTGTTATTGGATAAAGAAACCAGAGAGAAATTTAGAATATCGAAATTAGTATAGTAAAAATATACAAAAAGGAAAAGACTCGCAAATAAAGTGCTAGAGAAAGGGTACATGTGGAGGCAAGGAAACAAGATTGAAACAAATAAATAGAACTATACATTACTGCTATAAAAGGATAAATCATTCAAGGTTACTACTGGACAAAAAAATTAGTACACCAGCTGTGCAATCTTAATGAAATTGTATAACTTATAGATAAACAATAGCAATAGCGACTTAATATCAACGGCTCAGTGGTTTGTGCAAAGAGTGTATTCAAGTTTTGCACCTAAATCACTAAATAATATTATTGGCGCGACGAATCATCTTTCAAATGTGGAGAAAAATAGGACATTAACCGGATTTCAAACACCAACAGTTATTTATACAAAGGTATTTTAAAGCATGCTACAGGCATTATAGTCGTTTGAATCAATATAATTTCTTTCCAAACCTTACATTGAATATTATGACAAAATTACTATCTAAATCAGTTCCTGAAATGCACATTGATTTATTAAAGTGTGCAAATCGTAACAAATGTTTCTTAAAAGATAATCTGGTTCTTTGGTTGTAAATATACAAAAATATGCAATCAATAAAAAAAAATAGTGCTTCTCTTTGTTATGATAAACTGAAGCATTGCAACAGGCAGAAAAAAATCAATGTTCATTTATCTGAATTAAAGGGGGAATATTATGAATTAACTGAATTGTAGTGCAGCTGGCAAAACAGAGGAAACTTATGAAACTTAATAAACTGAAATGAGATGGAGCTGACAAAACAGAGAAAAGTTAAGAAGTGACTGAATTAAAGTAGACCTGATCAGACAGTGGAGAATGGAAAAATAACTGAATTAAAGGGGAGGTGACAAAACAGAGGAAACTTAAGAAGTGACTGAATTAAAGTAGACC
>MJUU01050879.1:20150-35340 GCA_002080025.1 Modiolus philippinarum | reverse complement strand
GGAGGTGACAAAACAGGAGACTAAAGAAATAAACTGAAATGAAGCAGAGTTGACAAAACAGAGTAAACTTAAGAAGTGACTGAATTAAAGTAGACCTGATTAGACAGTGGAGAATGGAAAAATAACTGAATTAAAGGGGAGGTGACAAAACAGAGGAAACTTAAGAAGTGACTGAATTAAAGTAGACATCACTAGACAGTGGGGAACGGAAAAATAACTAAATTAAAGGGGAGGTGACAAAACAGAGGAAACTTAAGAAGTGACTGAATTAAAGTAGACCGAACTAGACAGTGAAGAAAGGAAAAATAACTGAATTAAAGGGGAGGTGACAAAACAGGGAACTAAAGAAATAAACTGAAATGAAGTTGATAGGAAAAATGAAAGGATATGGAGTGAACGTACATGTGACAAAAACGCACACGATACATAGAAAACTCCAGTTTATCAAGGACAGGGCTTTTATTCCTGTCTACATCTTGATGTCGCCTGAGGATCTTCAACTAGAGGTGAACAATATTCACCCCCTCAAGCGAGATCAAGAAGGCCCCTAGCGGTATTCTTGACAAAAATAATATCAAGGTCACTCCCTTGCTCCCCACCCGCCATGGAGTGCCAACTTGGGCGATGCTCAGGGTTATCCAGCTGAAAGCACCAGGGTTACAAGGAGAGAATAAAAATGTTGAGCAACATCGATCGCAGCTAAAATATGTCATTGAAGCAACACATGTCGGGAGCGGTCAATGAGAAAAAAAGGTAAAATCGGGCAATGTATGCCTTCAAATATTTGTCATTAGGTAGCCCGACGAAAGACAAAAATAAGGACAAAAACAACATCGATAGACAACACGGAGCACATCGAAATAGATGTAGACAAACCTTGCAGTGTAACTTTGGTTGAAAGGGCAAAAATAGTGGTGTGTACAGATTATAACATTTTAGTAAAAACGTTGTTGTATACGTACTTCTTTAAAACAGGATTTTCAGCAGGTGTCGAAGCAGAAGATGCACATCTCGCGCATATTTTGCAATGGTTTAGAAATTTCACTTAACTCAGTGGGTAAATTATGATCACTTTGGCTTGATATTTATTTTTGTCGGATAACAAATATACATGTATCAACATTTGCATGCCGTATTTTTGGATTTTTAATTTTAGAATTACCCCTTTTCCCTTTTGTTTCCCGATGTATTGTAAAGAATTACACTGTTACTTCTTTTTATGTGCTTACACAAATATTGTTAACAAAAAGAATTTTCTCTAGTGTTATTATCAATACTGTTGTTTAAATTGAGGAACATAGACAGCAAGAAAGAACATGGTAATTAGGATTACTTTCTCTACTATAAGGACAAAGCTATGCGCACAAAATATTTTTTTTTATAAAATGCCTTTCTCATGTAGGATCTTTTTGAATTTGAAAGGAAACTGACAACAGGAATCATGACTTATGATTTCGATCACATGCCTCAATTCATCACAGAACGCAACGACAAAATACAAATAAAAGAGAAAGTATAAAGCAAGAAAAGATACAAGCTTGGGACAGCCTGACTTAGTACCGGCACGAGCAAATACCAGCGGTAGGATTTTACCAGTTTTTAAGGCACCCACCCAAAAAAATTCTAGTTCTGTTGATCAGAAGATTGATTATTGCAGTTGAAATAAATAGGAAATAAGAGAATTATAAAACGTTTTATCAGATTGCATGTTTGGCAAAATTACATCAGTTGTACAAAGAAAAGCTTACAAAATGTTATGAAGGCACATCATATTGTCGGAATATAAATATATATAAATACTGAATAAAACAAAAAACAGCACTTACTTTTTTACCGGGACAAATAAAGTGCCACCAGTATCATGGTTGATCTGTACGGAAGTAAAAAATTTTAGAACGATCACGATATGACAACTTCATTCATCTCATATTTCTAATAATCCGATAGTTATTAGCCTATGTTATTCCAAAGTATGCTGTTTCGCTAATCGCAATGTATTTTTTATCAAAGCAAATAGTACAGCAATGCACAATTATTAACAATGATGAAATGCGATATGTAATGCAAATTTGTTTTAATTTTTTTCAGCCTTTTACGGTCGATGTTTTTAGCAATTATTCAGCTTAAGCAATCACTACATAATTCTGTTCAGAATGTATCGTCAAACGAATTAAACACATGGTAAACATATAGAGACAGAAAGACAATATAGTCACAAAGCGTTGTAGACAGCAAAACATAAAGAAACTAGGAATCGAAACAAAACAGGTGAATTGAACAAAGCCTGAACACTGCAAAATATATACCTGTGAAGTGGAGACCCTAACAAAAACTTGATTATCGTGAGGTGCCTCGGGGCGGGGAGAATGAGCATCGACGATCTACTTACTATTCTGTTTCGCAAGGTAGAAATGTTTCCTTGGAGCGGGGAGAATGAGCATCGACGATCTACTGACTATTCTGTTTCGCAAGGTAGAAATCGGCGGCTGAGAATAACCTTGACATAAAATAAAAGAAGATTTATTAAAATACAATATATTAGAAATTTCAGATGTCACAAGGAGAGAGGATATGTCGTCCGCAAAAACGTCAAATTCATAAGACAGATACGGGGTACATGTATCAATAAGGATTCCAGTTTTCAAATAAATCTAAGCAAGACACAAAATTTAGTTTATATAAGTTAGTGTCTTAATGTACAATACCATGAAATGTCAGATGCAGTATGTCGAATTCATAAGACAGATACGGGGTACATTTATCAATAAGGATTCCAGTTTTCAAATCAATCTAAGCAAGACACAAAATTTAGTATATATGAGTTAGTGTCATAATGCACAATACCATGGAATGTCAGATGAAGATGTGTCGAATTCATTTGAAGATAATTATCATATCTGCTTCAAGAATAGTGAGAGACATTTTAGGTATAATCAATGTTAATTCCTCTGTATGAAACTACAAAAGTACCGAAGTTGCATAATATACAGTGTTCCAAGAAGTAACCTCTCAGCAAAATACATTTTAAATAGGAATTATTGCTTTCTGCCGGAAGGTAAAATACGATTTTTGAGCACCAACAACTGACAAAAATGTAGGCGTAGGAAGCGGGAAATATTTTTTTCTATTAGGTCGGATGAAAATCGGAAAACCGGTTGCTTGATCTATCGTGTAATAACCGACAACGATTTAAAGAGAACAGATAACAATAGACTATATCCGACCTTTGGTATTAGGATTTACCAGACTACTTTTCAATACGTCACGTCATAGAGCATAAAACGTCATGAAGTTGGTCACATGGAGCGGACACGTTTGTGACGTAGGGCGGACAAACAACAACTGGTGAATCTAAAAACCAGAACTCGGATATGGTCTATTGGCACCTACAGTGGCCGAAAAACACAAATTAAAGACAAAAGAAAAAAACGTAAATAACGGTAGGGACTCGGATTAGAAGGACTAAGTACCGGTACTTGCAAAATCTAGCTGTAGTGTTAAACCGATTAATGAGTACCCAAACCTCCCCTTTCTCTCTCCTGTATCCCTCCCTACAGTATAAAAAAATACGAATAACTCCGAATACAGGTATACTACTTACTCTAAGACAACTATTTTGAAAACTCTAAGATGACTATTTTGAAACTCTAAGATAACTATTTTGAAAAAGAAAAGAAAAGGACAATTAAAACATCATTTAGAAAGATTGGTCAGGCTACCTCAATAAACCTAGTCTGCTGGTAAAACACTGCAGTGCACTCCGTAATAAAAAAAATAAACTCAAAACTTCCCGAAGGGTTTGGTAAAGCGTCATCATGTACTTCAGTAGACATCAGCAGTATCAGTGAAAGGCCAGTATTTTCCTATATATGGGGTAAATTTCTATTTTAAGTTCTATTCTATTATATTCTATTGGTTTGTATATTTTATGAATTCCGAACAAAATGGAAAAAGCACATTATTTTAAATCTTAATGCCTAAAAAAAAGTAATCTATATTTTAACACAACCAACTACATTGGTATCAATATATATTTATAGAGATATAGATATATACTTTTGTATACGTTATAAATCAATGGGTCAATGAATTTTTAATTTTTCTGTCTACAAACTTGTTATTTTTCACCGATAGAATAGTTCATTTGCAGTAAATAATTATCGATAAAAACCAACACTTCAGATTTAGATACCACAAAAAGGCTGTTTCTGAAAAAAAATTGCTTTGGTTGTCTTCTTAGCTTCATATATTACATATTTATGCCTTATAATTCCTACTTCTATTTGTTCTTTTGTTTGACATTGCATCTCATATTTACTTATATTTTTAACAATACGTATAGATATTTTGACGATATTTTGGCTTTAAATAATCCTGAATATTCCATGTTTACACACGAAATTTATCCTGCCGAACTTACTTTATCATACGCCTTTTGTTGATCTTGATATATCAGTAAATCAAGGAAAGTTTAACACTAAAGTTTATGATAAAAGGGATGGTTTCTCTTTCCCTATAGTTAATTTTACCCATCTCGACGGCGATGTTCCGTGTGCCCCTTCTTACGGCGTCTACATTTCACAACTTGCTCGATATGCAAGAGTATATAGTGATGTTTCTGACTTGAACGGCCGAAATCTTTGTCTAACTGAAAAACTTCTGCATCAAGGGTTTAGATATCATAAACTGATAAAACATTCTCTAAATTTTATTATAGATACATTGACTTATTTAGGAAATTTGGTTCTACATGCAGGGCTCTTATACAACAGGGCATTTAACATCCAAACTTGTATGGAAATATCATTTGCAAAGCACATAAATTCAAAACTTGTCCTTCCAAACTTATTAATCCGTTGAACAAACTTATTCATAGAGGATATAGATACATTTCTGTTGATAAATCTTTACTTCTAGTGTTTGTTTGCAAAGATATTGCTCAGCTCCTAAATGCTTAAACCGTAAATAAATTAAAACAGTTTTTCATATTGGCAGTATTTGGCAGTCCAAAATATCATGTTCCTCTTTCATAATTGATGATGTTGTTATACGAAATCTATCTAGTGTTTCAATGAAAGTTGCATGTGTAAGAAGGCTTGATATCATAGTCAACCGAAATTATGTCCTTAGCTAGCTAGCTGTCGGTAACTGCGAGCATTTATTAGGACAGTAACCATGAGTATTGTCTTCATGTTTTATGTACTTCATTGTAAAGGTACTCGTCTTGAAAAGTTGGCCTTTTTTCTAGTTTGATTTTTACCGTGAGTCTTTTTATTTATTTATTAGCCATTCACCACACATAGGGGAGGGTTTGGATCCAAGAAAACGAGTTTAAACCCACCGCAATTTTTGCGCCTGTCCCAAGGCAGGACTATGTTGGTCATTGGCTTGTCCTTGTCTTCTTATAAAATTTTAGTTTCTTGATATTCGGGTTATTGGATATTGATATATTCTTTTTTTTTTTTGCTTTTTTTACGGGGGGGTTAGGGCTTGCTATATGGTGCGAGGTTCCTCACTGTGTTGAAGACCGTACGGTGACCCTAGATGCTTTGTTTTGGGTCGTTTTAACCTGGAGATGGGATGTTGTCTCTCAGATTAAAGAGGTTTTACAGTGCGTACTATGTTACAGCTTTAGATGAAGTGAAAAATATAACTTTGAAAATTATAGTACGTTGCTATATATGTTACCTTATTGGTCCTACTATTCAGAAACGTTTTAACTAAGAGCTTAAATCCACATTTTTAAAAATCGTTATTCTCTTTGTTCTTTCTAGGCAATAATTTGCCCGGCGCAGATCTTGGAGACCGCTAGGCCTATCCGAGTTGCATGAGAAGGTAAATGAATTTCCAAATTTGTACCTATGCTACAGAAATAGGCAAAAGACAAAACAAATTTACAAAATATATGGGAAATTTACCTCAAAGATCTCAAAGAAGGCTCGTTCGATGTTACTGCACCTATGCAGGAAAGTAGTTACAAATGTCTACAAGCGCAAGATTTCTTAGAATCACCAAAAAGGCAACTTTGCCATGGAAACGGCAAAAAGGTGGGAAAATTGGTTGAATTTGTTACACATTTGTTCGTAGTAGATCTCACAAACTGCTTATTGAATCTTAAAAGAAAAATTTAAAAAATTAATGAAAATGTTACTTTTTTAAAATATTTTTTGGTAAATATTTATATGACGATTTGCTACATTGTGTTTTCTTTATGTACACCTGACTTTAGCATTACAGACTACCTATTTCAACAAATTATGCTACAAAGGTAAACTAGATTCCATTAAGAATCATCTAAAAACTAATAAAACTTCAATCATAGTCACAAGTTGACAATTTTCCATCTTATGAAAGACTTATTGAACTTCAACACGAGAGATTTCTATTGCTTAAACATTTAAACATTGGAAGTACATTACTGTAATGAGTTTACCTCAGCACAAGTAGCTGATATTAAACAAAATACTAAATTTTATCACTTATATCTGCAGTTTTGCACGTATTTAAGAAAATAGGTTCCAGAAATTATGATAGATTATATTTTTTCTGTTTTGCTTGTTGTGTTTTTATTATCATTTTTTATCTAACTGTAGGTGGGTCGAGTAAATTATAAAGGAAATTATCCGTTATTAGATTATTGGAAATCATGTAGGGGCTAGGTGCTAGAGGCCGTCTTGAACTTACAAAGGTTATGAGCAAAGCTAATTGTTGAAAGCCTCATCCTGACTTCAAGATGAAGAAAAACAATAAAAGCACTGTTCCATAGCTTGGTTTACCATGAATTTGTACAGATTTCGTCTCATGTGCATTTATTCTTTATCTTTTCATTATCAATTTATATAAATCACATGCAGAATCAAAATTCACAGTAACTTCGGTATATAGTTAATTGTTACCACTAAGCCGATGCCACTGCTGGTGGACTATTAGTACCGAGGGTATTCACCAGCCCAGTAGTTAGTACATCATTACTGACCCGAACGCCGATTATTTTTTGGAATCTTACATTATCTAAATTTTTGCAAATTTTATTGAAAACTAGGGAGTATCTCCCTCGTGCAAAGCTCTGTCCTTAGCTGATTTTGGCTTTACATTTAGATCATATTGGTTTTTTTTTTGTTCTCTATCAGTTTTTAAACATCTTTGAGTTTAAGGTCTTCCAAACGTTTAGATTTTATCTGCACTAAGAGACATAAATTGTCAAAATGAGCATATGCAGAAAGTAAATTCACAGTAACTTCGGTATTTAGTTATTAAGACTGGAAATTGTTTCTTCTGCAGTGAAGAGTCCGTAAAAATAGTCTCCAGTGCGAAAGTTGTATGCTCTCGATATATTTCAGTTATGGTGTACCTGCTCTTGAGAGAATATCTCGTGTGAATACAATATCATACTTTCAGATTTTGTCATTTCATCATTATTTTTTATTTTTTATTATTATTATTTTTTTTTTAATTTCAAAAGTTATTCTAACCACCTTTTATAGTGCCAACATCTCACTATTCTATCATGCCAAGTCACTTGCAGTCGACTTGATGAGCGCCTTGTGCTTGTCTATATGTTGTATCTGTCCAATAGCTTAGCACATTAGTGCTTTATCGAGACACGGAATACAGTTATTGTAAGAGCGCTTTGCCAGTTAATTGTATGTTTTTTTAGATCTTGCATCAATTGTACAAGGATGTGAAATTGTTTCAGCATTATCAACGAATTCCGCTCAAACCGGTGCTAGGGATTGTCTTGAACTTACTATGAGGTATGAGTAAAGCTCATTAATGAAGGCCTCATGGTGACTTCAAGATGAAGAACAATAAAATCCTTGTTCTGCCATATATTTGTAGAAACTTTGTATCATGTGCATTTAGACCATATCCTTTCATTGTTGAAGGTCTCCTGGTGACTTTAAGATGAAGAACCACAATTAAAGCGTTGCTCCTTTGTTGGTTCTGCCATGTATTTGTAGTCACTTTCTCTCATTTGAGTTTAGTCCATATTCTTTCATTTGTAATTGTACGGTACACTGTAAAAATGGCGTTTAGATCCTAAACATAATCGTAAACACGTTTTTGTCCCGGTTTTTTGACGCCAAAAAATCTAAACGCGTTTAAAATCTAAACACGTTTAGAGTTGTTCAGAGGGTGTGGCGTTTTGTTTACTTTTGTTTCGTCGTAAATATTTATCTATTCATTTATCTATTTATTTATTTATTTATTTATTTATTATATCAAAAATTCTTCTCTTTAGTTTTGCTTCAGTGGAGAAAGTGTTGCCAGTCAAATCAGAAACTGTAGCTTTCTTTTCCTGAAACGACATAAAAAGAACAATCATTAAGCAATAATATATATTCAATCCATTCGAAAAATAGTATAGCGAGAAATATGTTGAAACACAATCCTTTAATATATTTTTTGAAATTACAAAAATCAGACAAAAAGTTACATGAAAAGGAATGGCACATTTAATTATTGTATGAATTACAAGGAACAAAAATAAAAAAAATATATCAATGTAGCATCATTACTTAGGCATCAAATCAAAATTAATATTCAAAAACATACCTTTAAAACAAAATGAATCTTTTATGTATCAACAACTTCTCATGCCAGACACAAAGCTCCTGCACTTTTATCGCCACGTGCAAAACCAAACGAAGAAAGATTGCAGCACCCTCTACGCGGACAACAACTCTTTACTTAACTATTATCTAAACACGTTTAGACCTAAACACGTAATAATTGTTTAGACGTTTAGAAATGTGCATAGAATGCCATTTGGATGTTTAAAACCTAAACGCGTTTAGCAGTAAACACGTTTCTTCCCTAAAGTGCTTAGGAATTAAACACAATCCTAAACGTGTTTAGGGCTACAGATGTTTTCTAAGTGTTTAAAACCTAAACGCCGCTTTTACAGTGTATTATGCAAATTTGCTTATATTGGTTGATTACGGAATTTGATGTAAGAATTATTAGAATTAACCGTTAGTTTTGGCATCAATGCTTAACTTGGGGAATTTTGTTCCAACCTTTACAAACTCATTGTTTGTGGTTGAAACAACGGCAGTAGAATACCGAAGGAACAAGGGAAGCGAAGACCACAAAAAACGAAATCCAAAGACATGGCAAAAACGGCAACAGAAAAAACAAAGACAAAAAAGGACGTTAGACAGCTATATAGCACGGAAATAAAAAGACCACATAAAAAACTAAGGCACTCATAGTGTGAACTCCATGAAAACCGGGAGTGACATTAGGTGCTCCGGAAGGGTAAGCATGTCCTGCTCCGTCACACTATCTGTGAGTCAATCCAGGGTTGAGTCGAAACCGGTTATGTCAAATCCGTGAAGACTTGACATCCAGCTGAAAATGTCCGTTTTCATTTGGGACACAGACACGTGAAAAGATTCATATGTGCTGGATAATTGAATAATTCGGCGTTATACAGTATGAAAAAGAATGGAAATGGGGTAAATGTCAAGGACAACATTCCATATCCAGGTTAAAACGACCCAAAACAAAGCATCTAGGGGTCACTTACGGTCTTCAACACAGTGAGGAACCTCACACCATAAAGCAAGCCCTAAATGACCGCAAAAAGGTCAAAAAATGAATAAATCAATGGAAACAAGCCACATCCAATAGTTAACAAAAGAAAAGATAGATGGATTTTATAAAAATATTTCACTTTCTGGCAGATAACAGCAGTGTATACTTCGCTCGTAATAAGTTATGGCCAAAAATGAATTTTTACCTTTAATGAACCCCGTTTTGTCAAGGTTAAGGTAATTAGACGGATTAACTGTTTTCTGGCGAAAATTGTCAGTATATTAAAATTTTGCTTCTACCCAATCGTCGGAACCGACTGATTAAAAAAAGTTTCTATGACAATCACTTTACTTGGACCTGATTTTCAAAAAAAAATACTGAATCGCTTTTGAATGGAGTAATGGACTTCTGATATCATACAACTTTACAATACGTGATTCAAAATATAACTTACATCCAAGTACAGGTCCTCTAGCTTATGACAGAAACAATATCTTCATCAAATAAGTATATTACGTTAATACTCACATTGTACCTCTTGCACTTTGTTATAACATTCTTATTTCACATATATGTAAAATCAGTTGAATTGTGAATAACGTAAGCCTCTTTAAACCTCTAGTACATAAACATAGTAAAGATTTGTTTAAACAAAAATTGTGCTAACACATAATCTTTGATCGGAAATTGAAAAAAAGAACATTCACAGGATAATTTAAATAGGTGGTATTAAGTCCTTCCGTTGTTCTCAACGTCTGTATATTCAGTAGGTGAATTGTCTGTTATGTGTATTGATTTGTTTTCTTTTAAAATTATCAACAATTATGATCCTCGTGTAGACACTTTTAACAATCAATATATGTATATATATATTGTTAAGTGTTTATGTCAATACAGAATATCATATGTCTTCAGTTGTGAATCTTTTTGTGAAAAAATGCGCAATGTGAAATTACAAAGAGGAAAATGAAATTAAAATTTGACCAAGTGCATCTGCATGGTTTAATTTAAAAGCCAAAATCATTGTGGAAAAAAAGATAAAAAATTCACACACTGTTTAAAATATGACGAATAGAAAGTTATTTTTATCGATTAGATGTCATAATTACAAGAGGAAATAAGTTAACAAAAATTTTTGACAACATGACATAGACTTTACTTATGACTATTTCAAATTATGACGTTTTCTGTTGACTTCGAATAGCTATAGACTTTCGAAAACAAAAGATAATATTGACAGTCAAAATTCGCATTGTAAAAAAATATTCAATTAAATTGAGGAAATAAAAATAATCTAAAGGTGCTATCAAGAGAAAGTTGGTTTACCAATGGGCACTAATTGTGCTCGTCTACTTACAGATTGTGATTATATTATAACGAGACTGAATTTCGTCAGGGATTTGTATAAGATCTTAAAAATCAAAGATGCTAGTTCCTTCAAGCTAACTTATAGATATATTGGTGATGTTATTTCCATAAATAACGTATCTTTCCATTAATAACGTATCTTTTGCTGAATGGATTCTATGATATATTCTCCACAACTAAAGATCTATGGATGTTAACGTTATTAAAAATGTTGAATCATATAAACATCTCGGTCTAACGGTAGCTGGAACCTCCACATTAATAGCATAATAGAAGAGCTTCTTCACGTCTTAATACGATGAGAAAACTTAAACTGAAGTAAAATTTAAGTTATATAAGTTATAAAAACTCTCAAAACCATGTACTTTGCATACGTCCGACCTACAATGTATATTAGAATACGCAAACGTAGTCTGGAAAACTGCTCTGAGTATCTAAAAGTTGAACTTGAAAAATTTGTATGATCCAGCTCAAATAGTTTCTGGAGTAACAAGGCTATCTCTTATACAACAGGGCATTTCAGATCCAAACTTCAATGGAAATATCATTTACAAAGCGCAAAAATTCAAAAATTGTCCTTCCAAACTCATTAATCCGTTGAACAAACTTATTCATAAAGAATATAAATATAGCATTGATGTTAAATCTTTACTTCTGGTTTTTGTTGGCAAAGATATTGATCAGCTCCTAAATGCTTTACATTGTAAATAAATTAAAACAATTTTTCATATTGGCAGTATTTGGCATTGCACAATATTATGTTCTTCTTTCATAATTGATGGTGTTGTAATCCAGTATTTCAATTGAAGTTTCATATATAAGAAGGCTTGATATGATAGTAAACGGAAATTATGTCTGTAGCTAGCTGTCAGTAACTGCGAACATTTGTCAGGACAGTTGTCTTCGTGTTTTATGTACATGTACTTCATTGTAAAGGTACTCGTCTTAAGGTGGGACTTTTTTCTAGTTTGATTTTTACTGCGAGTCTGTTTGTGTATTTATTTTTAGCCATTCACCACACATAGGGGGAGGGTTTGGATCCAAGAAAACGAGTTTAACCCCACCGCAATTTCCGCGCCTGTGCCAGGTCAGGAATATGTTGGTCATTGGCTTGTCCTTGTCTTCCCACAATATTTTAGTTTCTTGATATTTGGGTTATTGGATGTGGTTTGTTCCCTAATTTTACTTTTTGGGGCCATTTAGGGTTTGCTATATGGTGTGAGGTTCCTCACTGTGTTGAAGACCGTACGGTGACCCCTAGATGCTTTGTTTGGGGTCTTTTTAACCTAGAGATGGGATGTTGTCTCCATTTAACTCATTTTTCATAGTTTAGATATCTTATTAAAAGAATCGGGGTGGGAGACATTATGGGACAGGAGGCAAATTACAAACTGATATTTTTCCATCAGATGGTTAATAAAAATACTCCAGCTTATGTAACTAACTAAGTCCCAAAAACTTTCGGTCAAACTCATTACTATAGCACTCGTTATGCAAAAAATTTACCTTACATACCTGTTTGGAAAAGTTTATATGCAAACAGTTTCCTTCCGTCTACTATTCGGCTTTGGAACGAGCTTCCTTCCCATATAAGACACTCTTCCTTGTATTCAAGTTCCAAAATATTTCTACTGTGGTAGTAGATATGGTCAAATCTTACATACACGACTTCGGACTGAAAGCAGTTGTCTGAAGTATCATTTACATAAGAAAAACTTAGTGCTGACCCTGTTTGTCCTTGTGGGCAAATTGAAACACCGTAACATTTTTTATTTCGGTGTCCACAATACAAGTTACTGAGAGCAACAATGCTAGTAATTTGCTGTGCGACTCTCATTTACATACTTTATTGTATGGTAACCCTCTATTGTCGGATACTGGAAATACTAATAACTTAATAGTTATTCAGAATTTCATCCTAAAATCAAAGAGATTGAACTGAATTACTTTAATAGATATTCGTTACTTTTTTATTTTTTTTTTAATATGAATGTACCTGTGTAGCCTCTATTTTATATATATTACGATCACCAAGTATCTTGTATTTATACCCCCGCTTGAAAAGTAGGGGTATATAGTGATCGATTTTGGGGGTTTCCCATAGCAAAACATGGACTTAGCCAATTACGTTACAAGTGGGTACCCATCTCTTATCTTGTACTTCTCCTGAACTACTGAATAGATTTTCATGAAACTTGAACAGGCTTTATGACATAATGTAGATGTGCACCTCCTATTTCAAAATTTGATTTGATCTATTTTTTGGGTTTCCCATAGCAAGAAGAAGAGTTTTGAAGAAGAGACGGACAGGTCTCGAAATATAAACTGTTATTTTGTGTGCTATTTACTTTGTTCTTTTTTGAAGTTTATAATCAGGTCACATTGTATGTATCCGATTGGATCTAGCACAACGGTAGCATTGGTGTTGTTGCTTTTTGTTTACACTAACTAAAGATAAAGGCAACGACAGAAACCACTAGATCTACATCTTTTTTTGACAAACATCTCGAATTTGATGATAACGGTCATTACACTACTTCAGTTTACGACAAAAGGGACGATTTTAATTTCAAAATTATAAGTTTCGCAATTGATTCTTGACGCAAGAGCTAGTTCTAATCATACAGACATAGTTATCTCAATGGCCGCCACATTAGTGGCAAGGTTTCGGTACAAAACCTATGGTACATGCATTTTGTAGCCGGACACACGGACACACAGATTACATAGTGGGTTTTAAATATCCACCGAACACAAATCTGTCTACAACGTCATAAGAATAGAAAAAGCAAGCAGTTTTGTGGAAATAATCATTAATCTAGCTGGATTTTACATTTTTTTGGTTACATTTTATGCACATTTAAATGTTATACCGATCACATATTGAGGAAACAGGTTAATTTACGGTTACCGACGCTTGCGAAAAAAGCAATTAAAAAAGTGGACCTTTTCTACTTTATCGTTTGCATAATATCTGTAGTAGTATTAAATTATAATCATCGTTACTCCTTACCAAAATATTGTATTTATTAATTAAGATTTATATAAACAGTGATTAAGTATGCCACACCTTCGATAGTATGCGCAAAGCTTAGCGGACCTTTTCTACTATATTGTTTGCATAATATCTGTCAGTAGTTATTATATTTAAGAAATAGATTGCAAGCGGGCTCTATGCGAATTAGAACATTCAGGGCAATTTCCTATATTGTATCGTCCATTGTGGATTACGAATAGGTCTGAGGTTTGCTGAAATATGATGAGATCACGCATTTTTTTAAAAAAGATTAAAAAGACGAAATATTTGCGTCTCGTTCTACAAGTTTCGTACAGCTTTCGTTTGTTAATCTTAAAAATCTGGATTCGTCTTCGAACCCTTCATTGTTCCTTGTCTGGTATTTATTATACCCCCACTTGAAAAGTGGGGGGTATATAGTGATGGGGTTGTCCGTCCGTCCATCCGTTACATCTGAGGGTACCCATCTCTTATCCGCTACTGCTCCTTAACCACTATTTTGATGAAACTTAAACACAGTCTTTATGACATAATGTATATGTGCACTTCCTATTTCAGAATTAAATTGATTGATTTCTGGGGTTTCCCATAGCAAAACATGGACTTAGCCATTACATTACAAGGGGGTACCCATCTCTTATCCACTACTCCTCCTGAACCACTGAATAGATTTTGATGAAAATCTAACACAGTCTTTATGACATAATGTAGATGTGCACCTCCTATTTCAGCAAAACATGGACTTAGCCATTATGGGGTTTCCCATAGCAAAACATGGACTTTACATTACAAGAGACACCCATCTCTTATCCGCTACTCCTCCTGAACCACTGAATAGATTTTCATGAAACTTTAACACAGTGTTCATGACATAATGTAGATGTGTACCTTATATTTCAGAATTTCATTTGATTGATTTTATAATTTCTGGAATCAAATGGGGTTGTGGGGGGTATTTATTAGTGAGCTTTGCTCAGTTTTTCTAGTTTTTCTCAGTGCGGCCAGTATATAAAGTGTTAATTTATAAACATACGCGTGGATACAACACGTGGGATATAATTAGTCTCTACCTTAAGTATTCGTTATTTATAGGTTCACCTTTTTTTACAAAGTAAAAATTCCGTCTCGTGAAGTGTACAGTTTGCTGTACTATAATTGAAATTATTCAGATGTGTGTACACATGAAGTCTATATGATTTGTATAATGTGTGTTTCACTATATTGTTTGATGCTCAAATGAAACACAGAAGGCAAACCGATTTGCAG
>MJUU01050879.1:0-19899 GCA_002080025.1 Modiolus philippinarum | reverse complement strand
AGATTTTCATGAAACTTTAACACAGTCTTTATGACATAATGTAGATGTGCAACTCCTTTTTCAGAATTTGATTTGATTGATTTTTGGAGTTTCCCATACCATCTTTCCGTCCGTCTGTCCGCTACACCTGAGGGTACTCATCTCTTATCCGCTACTCCTCCTGAACCGCTGAATAGATTTTCATGAAACTCTAACACAGTCTTTATGACATTATGTAGATGTGCACCTCCTATTTCAGCAAAACATGGACTTAAACATTATGGGGTTTCCCATAGCAAAACATGGACTTTACATTACAAGGGGGTACCCATCTCTTATCCGCTACTCTTCCTGAACCACTGAATTGATTTTCATGAAACTCTAACACAGTCTTTATGACATAATGTAGATGTGCACCTCCTATTTCAGCAAAACATGGACTTAGCCATTTTGGGGTTTCCCATAGCAAAACATGGACTTTACATTACAAGAGGGTACCCATCTCTTATCCGCTACTCCTCCTGAACCACTGAATAGATTTTCATGAAACTTTAACACAGTGTTCATGACATAATGTAGATGTGTACCTTATATTTTAGAATTTCATTTGATTGGTTTTATAATTTCTGGAATCAAATGGGGTTGTGGGGGGTATTTATTAGTGAGCTTTGCTCACAGTTTTTCTAGTTTTTCTCAGTGCTACCAGTATATAAAGTGTTAATTTATAAACATACGCGTGGATACAACACGTGGGATACAATTAGTTTCTACCTTAAGTATTCGTAATTTATAGGTTCACCTTTTTTTACAAAGTAAAAATCCCGTCTCGTGAAGTGTACAATTTGCTGTACTATAATTGAAATATTCAGATGTGTGTACACATGAAGTCTATATGATTTGTATAATGTGTGTTTCACTATATTGTTTGATGCTCAAATGAAACACAGAAGGCAAACCGATTTGCAGATGCATCTAAGCAAGTTCCTTCTTTTAACTAGGTAACCACATATCGATTTTGAAATCATTTAGAGGCCGAAATTTATGTTGATCATGACCATTAAATGCTTGCATTTAAAGTAATTACGTTTCATAAGTCATTGAAATGGGTTTCTTTGTGGTCTAAATGGCGTTAATATCAGATTATAATCACTAATGGATATGATGTCGAAGAGATTACTGTTATAACAACTTCAAGGATTTGAATGTCAGTGATACCAGTCATGCCAATCATTAACGGATCTGAATGTCATAGGTGGCTACTATCATGAAATCACTGACGGATCTGAGCAACACAAGGGCAAAGAGATGAGCATTCTTACGGATCTGAATGTCATAGCGGACACTGTTATGACCATTCCTAACAGATCTGCATTTCAAAACCTCGTTGTCATGGACCCCAGTAACGATCTGAAGGCCTCTGTGTTGACCATTACTATCGGGTCTGAATATCACAGGGGCCACTGTTATTACAACCACTATCGGATCTAAATGTCACTGAGGTTAATGTTTGTCACTAGCTATGAATGTTACAGCGGCTTTTGTCATGACAATCACAGATTGAAGCCACTGTTATTACAATTTTTAAAGCAGAGTTGCAGGGGACAATGCTATAAAAATTACTGTCGGGTCTGGGCAGCAAACTAGTTTGATTTAAACTAACTGATCTAAATGTCACAGGGGCCACTAGTATGACAACTAAAGAATTTAAATGTCACAAGGGCTACTTTTATGGAATTGACTACAGGATCTGGGGAACAGGGGACACTGTTATGACCATCCTTACGGACGTGAATGTCACAGGGCCACTGACAACCATTAACGGACATGAATGTCACATTGGACCATTATTAGGAGTATCCCTACAAGATGTGAATGCCAAAGAGGCAACAGTTATGACAACCAATTATATCCCCTTCGCATACTGTCGTGGTCAATCATAAAAATGATCCGTATTTTACTAGCCGACATCTTGAAATTACTGGTAATCATTAGCAGACATAGTGTTGACTGAACATTTTTTTTTACTTGTCAGAACGTTTACAGGAATGTTCACGATTCTTTATCAGTTATTTTATTTAGAAAGCCAATCTCAAGAATTGTTATGTCAACCGATAGCAACAAATTATGAAGAATTTACATTAATCGTAAACTCTGCTAATCTTTACTATGCTTTTTACGACTCATTAATGAACAATTGCGCGTACATTAGCGAACAATTAAGCATACTTATCATTCGTTTTGCGATTGATCTAGGGATCAACGACAATTCACATGCGCATTTTGAGAAAACATGCGATTAATCTACAAATGCATACGAATACTTTGATGAGAGTGATTTCCAGATAAAAGAGAGAACTTTGTTAACGATTTTCTAATAACATTTGGCCGGCACTCCAATCTTTTAAAAGAAATCAAAGAATTTTTAGTACAATATTCACTTATTTCAGACTTATATTAATCAGAAGAAGTAATGAACAAAGCTGTAAAAATTATATGAAGAAATCTTACCCTTATTGAAAAATCATTACCGTAAATACAACGACCGTAATCAAATCTCAAAATATTCGGAAAACGAGTTGGTTTTCGCAAATAATACATCAATTAATATTCATATCTTAATCGCAAAATTTCTTTAAAAAAAAACAAGTATGCATTCATATATCCTGTTTATCTTTAATGAATCGTAAATGCACATGGGGCCACTTTTATGATCTGAATGTGACAGGGCAGATGTTATAATTACTTGTCTAATAGATCTGAATTATTCAAAAATCGAGGAGTCACTACCTGTAACCGTGTACAGCAGAAAATGATTTTCCCTGATTTTTGTACTGATACTCCCTGATTTTTCAGTAGTTTCTACCAAAAATGTAATTATATATGAATTAATCATAAGCAGTAACAATTATTATATATTATATATTATATTAAATATATTTCCTGTGTACATTATTTACAACATGTTGTGAATCCGAAAACCCAGTAAAATAGGCGGATAAAGGAGGCTGGTGCAATGAATCAAGTGATTTATTGTATAAAATGCTTTATTTTAAGCAAATTATTATATTTTTTATTTTGCTTCTATAAGTATTAACAATTACTAAGCAAACAGTCATCATGTGTACAAATAAAATAGGAAAGAATGTTTTTGAAACATATTTTCTCTATTTGAAGCAGTGTACTGATTGTCCCAGATCAGTGCACTGATTGTCCCTGAAAGACACAATGTCAGTACTGATTTTTACTGATTTGGTATTTGAATATTTTTTCGGTAAAAGGTGCTGACAGCTTTCTATATATGATTTTTAACTATTTGCAGAAAAGTGGCAAGATTTTTCTATGCTTGTTCAGTATTGATCTACAGAAAACAGCAGGAAATATTGTTTAAAATTACACCTTGTTCAAACACATTTCAATAGTTTTCTTTTCTGAAAAGACACTGTAGTTGGCAACAAACACTGTAACAATAGTCATTGAGTGGTTCCTTAAAGATATGTAAAGAAGGTCAATACTCTATCCAATATGGCAATCTGCGGGGAATACAGTTAACCACTGAAATCTATGGCAAAAACAGTTCGTTGAACTTCTCTAAAATCACTTGACCATTTATATCAAATCTATATGCAAAGGTGAAAAGGTGAAACGATTTTTCCTTCCCAAAAAGATATTAAGCAGGTTTTCACCTCATCCATGATAGCCACCAATTGGGCACAAAGCTTAGTATTGGAAATTATGGGAATATATTCACATTTTTTCCCTCTGAAACAATCGGTTGTACGATTGTAACAAAACTTTGCTACAATACTCTTTGTGTCCCCTCGAAAAAAATATGTGTCCAACATGTCTGCACTCCTTCCAAGATGGCTGCCATTGAGGAACATAGTTCACATTTGAACACATGTGAAATTCATCTTTTCTGAAAGCACTTGGCAACTTTAAGCCTGGCTTAGTAAAAAAAAAGGTTTTCAGATTGTCCCCTTCAAATCTCAGGTCTGCTAGAACATAAATAATATTGGACTCTATATACATTGAGGTTTATAAACATTGAAATGGGAAAAATGATGTGTCCAACATGTCTGTACCCCTTAAACAGCTGGATTTATTGGATAGTCTATATAAGAAATGGTCCAGGTGAGTGGTACAGACTCTTGAGAGGCTCCTATATAGTTCATCATCACCTTAAATCATCTCATATATAAAAGTAAACAGTTTTACCTCATAGTAAGTTCAAGGGAGCCCTAACATTCGTCTAACCTAATAACAGGATATATGTACATGTAATTTTGATAGAAAACTAGATGGCAACATTTGTATACTCCTTATATGTAATACTTGTGCGAAGTGAAGTACAACCATTACAAAAAATCATAGTATTTCTTTATTCTTAAGTTTGACATGAACCTAAATTGACATATTATATTTTGTTTAAATCAGGGAAAATCTGTACAGAAGTCGGGGACAATCAGTACAGACCAGAAGACGATCAGGCACAATCTGTACACCAGAGCCAAATCAAAATAATTTATTTTTAATGGTTACAAATTTGGGAGTCTGGCTTTACGTTAAAACGATCCAGGAACATCCATTGAGAAATATTCTGAAACCACGGAGGCATGTTGCTCCAAGTATTTCAGAATAAAATTCTATTGTACATTAGTCGATCTTTTAATTATAAAGTAGAGCCAAGCTCCCCTGCGTCAGTAGTATGACAGATCTTTAGTGTCATAGCAGCATCTATTATCATAATCACTTAAGGAGTTGAATGTCACATTGGACACTGATAGTAAAATGGTAATTAAATCTTGTTTAAATAGTTTTGTTTGAGTTATTATACTCTCATGTTTCTATCAATCAAAGTATGAAAAAATAAGATTGCTGTTTCTGATAGTTTTGGCAATTATACTGCCATGTGCACGAACGACTTGAAAAGGAATTTTAAAAATATCTTAATACCCTTAAAAAGAAAAACAAAAACAAAAAATTAAATGGCACAAGTCGAAAATCTTTTTCAATTTATCCATCCATAACTGAAGAAATTATTGTCGTTCCAGAATTTACACATTTCTTCGTGATATGCCTTGACAACTGTTACATTTACAGCTAAAAGTGCGGTACTATCTGGATATGTATTCCAACTTTGTGTAAAAGGTTTTCCGGTTCGTGCGAAATGTACAATTTCACGCTGCATCATTCCCTCAAATAACCCGTCGCCTCTAGCGGGTTTATAATATTCCCCAACAGTACCGAAAAATCCGATAGAATCCCAGAGATGACATGAATAACGTGCTTTAAATGGAATATCTAGGACATTGACAGGATATGAAGGCCATTGAGTTAGAACGTAACGGTAGACAGGTGATTTGAAACTTTGACTAAGAACATCAGTCATTATGTTGTTTGGACACAACATTCTAAGATCTGACGTAAGCGTAGTGTATTGATACTCAGCACTTTCTACACCATCCGGGTACAAAGCAAGAGCCTGCGCAGTAATATTTCCCGGGAAGGTGTCAAGGTAGCTTTTTGTAGTTTTGTGGTAGTCATCCCAACTCCAGCTAGCAATATTTGGATGAGTAGGGTGCAAGTCTACTTCCTGTGCAGTCGTACCTGTGAAATGGAAATGCATTGCTAAAGGGTTCTTTTTTCATGTATGCCATATCATTACAAATTTAGAATATTTTAAGTGGGTCTGAAGTAGCGACATGATACTGCCATCAGTTACAGGTACTCTTCCTAGCAGATTTATAGCGGCGAAAATGTACATACTCCACATATCATGACGGTTGCTGCGATAATGTCCAGCCGGATATTCAGTTGACAAGTAGTAGTGACAATTTTTTACCATCAGTTAGAGACAGTGTTTATTGTTGACTACATTATTTAAAAGTACTTCTTAAATATTTAAATCTATGCAACATGGGTATCTTTTGTATTGTCAAACCGTTCAAAGAAAAGTAAGGACTTCTCTTAAAAGTTGTTAAAAAATCATAAACACATTTGGTTTTTTTCCTATAAGAAATGGCACCAATGTCATAGCTGGTGACAGTATACAACATCGACAATATGTGCCACACTATTTAGTCGTCATTATGAAATAGAAGTGTTTGTATCAGAATAATACTAACCAACAATCAGAGGCACGTCGATTCCTTTCTGTTTTTTCCACATGTCAAATGGTGGCTCTGGTACAACGTATCCTGTAAGACCAAGACTTTTTTTTATTAAATAACATGAATATTATGCGCAATATCTTAATAACTGAATCATACATAATCAAACGACAGTGTGAGTGACCACGAGAAGAAATCTCAGATCCAGGTCATCCCGAGATGATGTAAATCTTATCGGATAAGAAAAACGACTTTTTGTGTCTTGAACTTTTAATAGTAGAAAAAAGAAGGGAAACGGGGAATGTGTCAAAGAGACAACGACCCAAAGGGGAGTTATAACAACTCAAAGTGTTTGATTTCTCTTTTATAAATAATAACAGATAGGTCTTGCTTTTCCGTCTGCAAATATATATAGTCCCTATTTGCAACATCATGAAATTTCCCTTCATATGATATAAAATTTTAGTGAAACAAAATACAATACAATAACTGAACAGGAATTTAAGACATTGATTTCTATGAAATCAATAATATGAAAAATGAACAATCAAGGGCTTCCTTAAGAGTATCATACTCCTGAACTCCTAGAAAACAATAGAAACGCAATACAGACATCAGGAAAAAAATATACCAAACATCAAGGATCAAAAACAGCATTATGCATAGCTGACAACTTATTAGACAATGTACAAATCCTACTGATGTGATAAGAATTTAGCGGTACTATGAACTGAACGAAACATTTTATGTTGATTAGCTTTACAATTTTGGGTCATGACGACTTGTAATTAATTATTAAAGTGTGTAACAGATCTCCTTGGTATCGCGTCTGCTTATATTAAAATCGATATTGGTTCGATGGCGGAAAGTCAAAACTCGATTTCCTGTGTGAAATACAGTTTACTTGATCACTTAATTTTGTAGACGGTTCTCTACAATTAAGCATTGTCCAATTTCTACTCTCTTATTTGTCAAACTTAATTTTTAGTTGCCTCTTTTTCCAAGATCATCTTTCAACTTCTTCAACGTCCACATTATGCCGCTGGCGTTCCTTATTTTATAGATGCTGCTTTCGTTAGCAATTTGTTTTTTGTTTGTCACTGTACTGTTGTCAGCACCTAATCATCAATGTATTATCCAAGAAATGGTGTAATAAACACGTTTCCTTACATTGAGTTTACATATATTGGGTTTTATTCGTGTGTTTATTATACATAGGGAAACGGGACAAATAGGGGAGGTTTTGATACCCATAAACTGGTACAGCCCTACCGCTGGCTTTTGCAAGTCCGATTGTCCTGAGTAATACGCTTGTTATTTGTCTGATTTGTGTTTTTCCTGAGTGGTTCCCTGGCAGATTGTGGCATGTAATTATAATTTTCAGCCACTGTAGATGTTTCTGTTATCCCTTTTGTTTTATGAAATTTAGGATTATAACCGTTCTTGAAGGACGAAGTCGACATTGGCATCTGCTGTTAGTCTTAAATTATAAAATTAAAATCGATATGTCTTAAGTTTTCTTTATATCCAGTTGTCCGTATGGTTGTCTGGTCGAATAAATAATCTCGGGGATCTTCCTCTGGTTTATTGTCCCTTCTTGTACTCTATCTGCATGAGTAACGTCAACACTCATCAAGTTCAACTTCGCGACTTTGAGCACCTTCTATGAACATTGTCATTTTATTGTGCTAGAATGTTTACGCGGCAATATTTTTGAGTTATTTCCCTTGGTATACTAGTATTTTAAATGAATTCAATTATCAAGAACCGAGACTAGACATTACTCTGATCTGGGACAAAATAATATCCTATGTAACTTTAAATAGAAATTAGCTTACATTTTTGTCAACCGGACTAAACCATTTATACGCGAACTCTGCTTACCTAAACGCCAAAAACTCAACTTATGATGGTAAAAACCTGCGAAATATGAAGTGTTACTTGTTTCTATGAGCTGATGAAAATTGCCTACAGCAAGGAAAACATTTATTAGCATTAAGACCTAATGTGCAAAATATAATTCTGCAGGAAGCTTTGCTTGATTTCCCGAACGAACTGTTTGTCTCCTGTACCCCTCAACTTTTAAGTGAGAAAAACTTACCATCAACAATGCATATAGCACCATCGAATGTATTATAAACTGGTGGGTCACTCTGGTCAGCCATATACCAATATGGATATACATCCCAGGGAACGGCATGAATGACGTCATAGGCTGGAAGCTTATACAGGCAGAATATGTCTGAGCATCCTGTATTTTTCAGAAAGATTAAATTATCTTTAGAAGCATCATGGAGAGTTTTATTATACACCGGTGATGCACTCATCATCCATGCGCGATGAAATAATCCTGCAGACAGAGGTGACGCAAGTAGACCTATCATGCTGGTTCCTCCCGAGCTCTGGCCGAATATCGTAACCTAGAAACAGAAATAAATACTAATTCTTGCCGTTATCTGCAAAGACGTGACGGTATTTTCCAGGCAGATGAATAATACTTGATCCAATAATTTGCACATTATAACACAGCCATATTTAACTTTTTTAGTGTTCATACAGTCCATATTTCGTGAAATAAATCCACCTATGCGAATAGGGGCGCCATTGATGAAAGAAGTCATTTGCGTGCTGACAAGTTACATCGAGTTTTTATCTTATTATGTATAAGTAAGAAGTATATTTGCATTTATTAGAGACAAATAATCAAACAATACACGTCGGTGGGTTATAGTGTAGACTTGATCTTTCTTACTCACCAAATTTGGATTTCCTCCAAAGTTTTTAATATTCATATGTACCCATTTAAGTGCAAGTTGTTGATCCATAAATCCATAGTTACCAGATGTTTTACGAGGAGACACATTAGATAAAATGTCCAATGCCATAAAACCGAAGGCATGTAAACGATAGTTCATGCTTACATACACTATGTTTGTTGTGTTAGCTAGTTTTGCTGTTGGACTGTAAGTTGGCCAGTTACCATTCAATGTTTGTAGACTGCCACCATGAATCCAAACCATAACTGGTAGATTTGCAGTTGTGTTTAAAGTAGGAGTCCAAACATTTAAATAAAGACAATCCTCAAATCCGACTATTTGGCTATTATTGTGAAAATTTCGTTGAATACATGTGTTACCGTACTCGGAAGCGTTGAATGTACCTGTCCAACATGTATTCGTACTTTTGCTCAGTGGTTCTGGTGGATTCCATCTTCGTTGTTCTAATGGTGGCACTGCATATGGAATTCCTTTGAAAATAAAGGCTGTGGAATTGATCCCAAGTACTGGTCCACAGTTTGTCTGCACGATAGGATCAGTATTACTGTTCGGTGACAAGCTCAAAACGTAAGCTATGACAGAATATAAAATGCATGTTAACACAATCATTTTCAATCTGACTATATACAAATTCAAATGAGATAAAAAAAATTGAAGTCAAGGGCAAATGTTCCACAACAACATGAATATTGTTCATGCTTTTTTGTTTACCTAATAGCGGGTGAAAGATAATTTTTAGATTACCTCGTCTTAACGACATATGACAGAGTATACATGTACTCGGACATAGGCTAAGTATTCATCATTCAAAAAATACAAATGTTTTATGAAATGTAGAATTAATGTATTGGGTCTTTTGTAACATATGTTAGTACTAAGAAAGAAAAAAATTAGTCCAGGAGATTAGAGACGTCAGAAGTGTATTAAAGCACAAAAATCGGGTAATGTTTAAATTATAGAGAACATGAACACTCTGTATTCTAAAACAAACATAATAAAAACACAATCCAACCAATAGTATCCAGTGAGCCTAGTGAATTTGAATCATGAGAAACAGCTGAATCTGGAAGATATTGTCAACAGCTGACTTCATACTTGGTAACACAGTTTCTACAATGAACAAAACATTTAAGACTTAGTGCGACTGCAAACGTCATCGGGTACTTGTTTTTTTTCTGTTGCATTCGATTGAAATTTAACTGGCCTTTGTAAATGAACTGGGATGTCAAATATTGCCTCCTTAATTTATTTAATAATGCAAAATAAAATGGTAGACGCAAGGCACAAAAAGATAAAAACCAAACACCAAATATACAATTGAAAATTAAAAAAGGCTTTCTCAGTACACTGGAACCAAATTTATTTTGACATTTTCTTTTCCTTTTTATATTTTTAATTGTATTTACAGAATGTACATGAGGAACAAAAGTTATGTATTTTGTTTGTGGAGTTCCAGATATTTGTTCATTGTCTCGTGAGAAAAACTCTAAATATGAAGAATCCTATTTGGACTTGTCAATTGACGAGAATACATATTGATAAAATAAATGAGGTTGTTCGTTGGTTAAACAGCAGGGGTTGCCAAGTAGTATTTTCTACTATTTGAACAATAAATTTTGAAAAATGGAATAACCATAGATTGTCGGTTGGTAAAACAACGTATCTTAAATATCATTCTCATTATGATATTATGCACAGTAGATTAAATTCTATTTTGAGAAATCTAAATCAATTCATGACTGAATTGAATGCTAAGAACAATATGTAAACACCTTTTCTTCATAGTTATGTCCATCAAAGATGTTCAAATGGAAAGATACGGTATAAATATACTAAGTTGGTTGATGGTATTCATCCCTCTGTTGATTTAGGTAGTCAATGGTCCACCCATTTGTGTAAAGTGATCAGAGATAATGAGGCTAGATCACAACTTTGAATGTATGTGTAAAAAGTTTTTAATATGTTAGTTACTGTTGTGTGAATATTTTATTTACGTAGCAGTAGCGAGGCATTGCCACCTATTGCTATGTAACTGATTTTGTTATGTACAGTTTAATAAAAATTATGGACGAATTTTTGTCCCTGGAGGGGACTGTGTCACAGTAAATTTATATTTTGGGAACTATGTGTGTGTATGTGTTGAATAGTTTTGTGTATTCATATTTTTACATTAAATCATCAACTCTTTTCATTCATTATCATATTCATTTAGTCATATTCATAGACGTTTGACGACAGACGACACTTTCTGAAAACGAATAGAGCACACCTTTTAAATACCTTGCACGAATTCTTACCTGTCTTGCCTATCTGTGCCTGTACATTCTGGCATTCTGTATTAAGGCGTTGACCTGGCCGGTTGGCTTACACCACAAGCATTTACAGAATAAAATATGGGCAGCCATTCAACTTAATTTTTTTAGCTACATGGTAAAAATACCCGGCGACACAATGTTGACAGAAAAAAGACCGAGTAAATAATTCACCAAAATTGGATAACCAATTCGTCTTCAAATTTTGACGAAGTACTTAACAAAGTAAAACAACAGTTAAAAGCAAAATACCTTTCGATTAAAGTCTGTTTCACTTCATTTCATTTAGATAATGGAAATTCTATTCTGCTGACTTTAATATTGCATATTTCGGCACTTGATTTTGCATGGTTGTGTAAAAATATTATACACTTCTGGAACCACTTTTTATTTGATGATTTCCAATACATGTTGAAAGAAAAAAACACTTTTTAAAATGGTCCATGTTTTTAAATGGATGATATTTTCCGCGCACAATTACAGACTAGATTGGACCATTCTGAAATAGGTATAGGCAGGAATATCTCTAAGTCAGATGATAAACAAGTCTCACTTTGGTTTTTACCATGTGCTTGGACCCCATTTTTGATTTAAGAAAAAACATACCTGTAAATGAAATAATTCAACAAAAAACTTAAACGTGTAATTGAAATATGCATGCATTAAACCAAAAAGAAATATTTGACATAAATTGTTAATGTACTGCTAATTTCTCTTCGGTGTTTACAAACAAAAAGTCCTTTGATGACAGTTGTTAAACCCGAACGAGTACATCTTGCTATTATTAGGTAGGTCAACTCATCAAGTTACTTGGTCGCCCTTAAAATAGAACAATCCAACAATTAGAAATTTTCACCTGTTTGAAAAAAATTGTGAAAATGCATATGACTGCAGACTTTTCTGCATGTCATAAACGGCGAATTCAACGTTTTTCAGTTATGTATGATCAATCTTGATATACATACCAAAAATGATAAAGATCAGTGTAAAAATAAAGCTGAAATCGTGAGATTTCCATTATTTAGAGGAAGTGAAACCGACTTTATATATTTCACAATAAGCATATTATTGTTAAATATCAATATTCCTTACACACATCCAATGTTAAAAAGTAAAAAATTCTTATATTTACATCTTAATTACACCTTATGTAAGTAAGTTGCATTCTGATTGGTTAATAGCCGTGGTATTGTTTGGCAAATGACCCTATCGCTGAGACGCTTGTCGTGGTATTTGTCCCGGAGTCATCGGATTATAGAGATATTCGGTGTAATTAAACAGATATATCATGAACGTCGGGATATTTGCCAAAAAATACAAGTCTTTGGTCTTATCCCTTGCCTTTCAGGCTCGGGCAATTTTGCCACCCCGCGACTTGTATTTTTGGCAAATACCCCTCCTTATCATGATATATCTGTTCAAAAGATTTGTTAACGTATTATGTGCACTTCATCGTTAATACGGCGTGTAAGTTATCAGCAAAGCTAATTTTTGAAGGCCTCATGGTGACCTCAAGATGAAGAGCTACAATAAAAGCGTTGTTTCATTGCTTTGTTTAACCATGCATTTGTAGATACTTTGTCTTATGTGCATTTCCTAAATATCATTTGATTGTTTCAAAATACTAGATTCTTCAATATAACATTGATAATGTTCTTTCCACCAATAACACATCTCTTAGTGGATCCCATTAAAATATCTGTCAGAACTAGAGCTAAAGGAAACAACCACTAATTCTACATCTTCTGTCAACTAACATCTCCAATTTGACGAAAATGGTCATCTCAGTACTAACATTTACGACAAAAATGACGATTATCAATATCCTATCATGGATAGTAATATTCCAGCTCTCCTGCTTTTGGAAGGTTTGTTTCACAGTTTATTTGTTACGCGAGAGCTAGCTCAAATTATACAGACTTTCTCATCAGACATAGTTATCTCAGTGACTGCCTTCTCAATCAAGGCTTCAAAACAATTTCGTCTCATACGATCATTAGAAAAGTCTTAAAAGATATCAGTCCCCTGAGAAAAAATTTCGGTCCGAACTCTGATTCAAGATTTGTTTTACTTAGTACTGGGATGATAATTTCTTTAAACTGTCTTCGACCTTTCAAAAGCAGTTGCTGTTGAGTTGCTTACGGACACTACCGCAATGGAAGGGGAGATTTTGCATCCTTGTTTTGAAATGCTTGTACAAAGTCATGGCCATTATGGTCGACAATTTATCTGGTGATTTCCACCTGATTTGTCTTTTTGTCTCACGGACCTCAGCTCTTGTCAACTCTGTTCGGTAATTTTGTTTTTACCCTCATTTGTGTTAAGACCAAGCAGCTATGAGTAAGTTCAAATCTACATCCTTATGTTGTTTTGGATTTCAATTTGTTCCCTTCATTTTTCGGTTATCCCCAGAAATGGAGTTAAATTATTCTATACTAATCTTGAAATACTTGATTTTTGATTTCAGCAATATATTTATTTATGCAACTATTACTTATCAGAATAAAAAATGTATGGGTGTTCTTGTCGCCTGCACAATGTATATATAACTTATATTTTGTTATATTAATAATGCAAAGACAAAATCCAATAAAAGCATGAAAAATTTTAATAAAGCAGAACAAAATACATTGTGAACTTCTAAAATGTATATTGAAGCATTCCTTCAAGTTTGATTGAAAAGTACAAAGCAGTTAAGAGTAGTTCCAGATAGGGGAGGCCTACCCCCAAAAACTCCAATAAGCTAAATGAGTCCTTAGATAGCTAGAAAATCTGGAAAAAATGAAAAATTAAAGAAAACAAAATGCATGGTGCACGTCTGCAATATATATTGAAGCATTTCTGCAAGTTTGGTTGTAAAACACCTAGCGGTCAAGGAGGAGATGTGGATAATGGAGGCAAACTCTTAGACTCCAATAAGCTAAAATGACAAAGTTCAAATATAGCTAAAAATCTTTAAAAAGAAAAACAATACATGGCGCAGATCTACAATATATACAGAGAACCACTTATGCATTTTATGTTGGAAAGTACCAATTGGTTAAGGAAGAGTTGTGGATAATGTTATTTTTTTAGCCATACAAACGGATGGACGGACACAAGACGACGGATATTGATCCTATGTGTCGATCCTGCACTAGGTGCCGGAGACACAAAAAAAAGCTTTATATACTTTGATCTGTTGGAGCTCAATTTTAGAACGCAGTAATATTACATTGAAACCCTCTCTGTGTGGCCAACACCTAATTTTCCGTGTAATCTTGATTTATTAAATTGTCTGTTATTTTGGTAATTCTGTCTTGTCCGATTTAAAAAAAACACTTAAGAATCAAGCCTAAAAGTACACGATGAGATACATAAAATTGATATATATATATATTATAGACTAGTAAAAACGTCTATTGACATAACCAGTTTACAAAACTAGTAATTACAGTCTGTGAAAAACAAACAAAAACTGTCGTATAAATTAATTTTAGAGAGTAAAAATTACAATCAATAAAAAGTCAAGTTACATGTATTGACAGTGGTCACGTTATGCAACCTTTCAGCATAATTTGATAAAATCAAAATTGGGACAACTTACTCTGTTTCTTTGTTTTTTCCGATGTTGCCATTGTCCCTTGATTATTCGTTTTAAATTGACGGTTCGGGTCTGACTTACTTTACTTCATGATCTTTTCATTTTTGTGTGTTTGTGTGTTCAGTTCCTTTGTTGCAACAAAAGGCAAGGATTCTTCTCCAATAGAATTTACATTCTACTTGCAGACTTGTTTTTTATATTCTTACGAGACTGAATTTCTTAAGAAACTCGTAAAAATCACAAATATCACTTAAAGATACATCGATGATGTTCTTTCCATCAATAATTTATCTTTTGCTAAATGGATTCCATTAATCTGTCCGCCAGGAAACGATGGGAACCACCAGATCTACATCTTTTTGGACTTACATCTCGAATTTGAAACAAATTCATCTGAGTACTAAAATTTACGACAAAAGGGGCGATTTTAATTTCAAAATTATCAATTTCCCTGACATGGACAGTAATATTCCAGCGGAGTGTATGTTTCACAGCTTATTCGCTACGAGAGAGCTAGCAAAAATTATACATACTTTCTCATCTCAGTGACCGCCTTTAATCAACGCTTCAACAAATTTCGTTTTATACTAGAGGCTTAGACACTGTGCCTGAATCGCTCACGTGACAAAATGTTTACAGCAGATGATGAACGTGGTGTTTATCCCATAAAGTCCTATGTTTAAATATGGTGCTTGCTTGCTTCCTTTATTATCAGATCAAAACAAAATAAGCTATCTTAATAAAGGACCTTCCATATGTCATTCCTGTTAAGTTTGGTTGAATCAAAATATGACTTTCCAATAGGGCAAATGGTAAACTATGTTCAGTGCTGTTGGCCATGTTTTTGACGCCATGCTGTAAACAAATTGAACAAAAATGAGCAATCTTTGTAAAGGACCTCCCATTACATCATATCTGTAAAGATTGGTTTGATTTGCTTTAGTAATTTCAGAGAAGATGAAAAAGTTTTTTTCCCATAGGGTTCAATGTGAAAACTCTGTTCCCGCGCTGGAGGCCATGTTTTACATCGAATTGATATTAAATGAGCAATCGTTGTAAAGGACCTACTATACATCATCTCTGTTTTGCTTCATTGGTTTCAGGGGAGAAGATGCAAATGTGATTTTCCCATTGAGTCCAATGTTTAACCTAAGTTCTGCGCTGGCGGCTATGTTCTTTGTCGCATCGAAAAGAAATGGGCAAGTTTCGTAAAGGACCTTCCATACATCATTCCAGTAAAGTTTGCTTGAATTTGCTTCAGTGATTTCAGAAAAGAAGATAAATGTGGTTTAATTTCTCAAAGGGTCCAGTGTTAAAATATGTTCCGTGCTGGCAGCCATGTTTGATCGGATCAGATGAGCTATCTTTGTAAAGTACCTTTAGTACATCATTCCTTCAAGGATGGTTGAATTGCTTCAGCAGTCTCAGATGAGAAGATGAAAATATGATTTTTCCCATAGGGTTCAGTGTTAAACCAGAGTTCCGCGCTGAACGAAATTGGCAATCTTTGTAAAGGAACCTTCCATACACCATTCCTGTCAAGCTTGATTGAATTTGCTTCAGCAGTTTCAGAGAAGATAAAAATGTGGTTTTCCGATAAGGTCCAATGTATAACCATGTCCCGTGCTGGCGTCCATGTTTTTTATCAGATCGGAACCAAATGGGCAATGTTTGTGAAGGACCGTAAGTACATCATTCCTGTAAAGTTTGGTTGAATTTGCTTCAGTGATTTCAGAGGGGAAGATAAAAATGTGATTTTTCCCATATGCTCCAATGTTCAACCTAGGTTCTCCGCTGACGGCCATGTTTTTTTCGGATCGACACGAAATGAGCAATTTTTACAAAGGACCTTTAGTACATCATTCCTGTAAAATTTGGCTGAATTTGCTTCAGTAGTTTCAGGGGAGAAGATGAGAATGTGAAAAGTTAACAGACAAACGACGGAGGGACGGACGACTGACGCCAAGTGATTGCAATAGCTCAGACTGGCCTTTTGGATGAGATGAGATAAAAAGGTCTTAAATAGATATCAGTCCCTCGTGGAAAAGTTTGGAGTTTTGGTCCGAACTCTGATTCAGGATTTCTTTCTTTTACTTAATACTGGGATTCTTTTTACTGTCTACGACCTTTCAATGGCAATTGCTGTCGAGTTGCTACCAGACACTACCATAATTGAAGGGGAGGTTTGGCTGGCCATAAAACGGGTTTAACGCACCATTTCTTTTGAAATGCCTGTAAAGTCAGGACTATTGTAGTCGGTTATTTTGCAGGTGGTTTCCACCTGATTTGTATTTTTGTCTCATGGACTTCGGCTCTTGACCACTCTGTTTGGCAATTTTGTTATTACCCCAATTTACAACACTTATTATTCCTTGACATGTGATAATAAATAACTAAATACCGAGGTTACTGTGAATTTACTTTCTGCATATGCGCATTTCGAAAACTTATGTCTCTTCATTGCAGATAAAATCTAAATGTTTGGAAGACCATATACTCAAATGTGATTATGACACTGAATATCTGTCTAAATAACATTTATGTTTGTTTTGGCGCCATTGTTAATCAACAGGTTATTGGAAATCCCATGGGTACTAATTGTGGACGTCTCATTGAAGATCTTTTTAGCTCACCTGACCCAAAGGGTCAAGGTGAGCTATTGCCATCACTTGGCGTCCGTCGTCCGTCCGTTAACTTTTCACATTTTCATCTTCTCCTCTAAAACCACTGAAGCAAATTCAACCAAACTTTACAGGCATGATGTATGGAAGGTCCCTTACAAAGATTGCTCATTTTGTTCCGATCCGATAAAAAACATGGCCGCCAGCGCGGAACTTAGGTTTAACATAGGACCCTATGGAAAAAATCACATTTTCATCAACTCCTCTGAAACTGCTGAAGCAAATTCAACATAACTTTACAGGATTTATGCACTAAAGGTCCTTTACAAAGATTGCTCATTTTATTCGGATTCGACAAAAAACATAGCCGCCAGCACGAAACTTAGTTTAACATTGGCCCTATGGGAAATTCACATTTTCATCTTCTTCTCTGAAACCTCTAAAGCAAATTCGACCAAACTTTACAGGAATGATGTATGGAAGGTCCCTTACAAAGATTGCTCATTTCGTTCCGATCCGATAAAAAACATGGCTGCCAGCACGGAACTAAGGTTTAACATTGGACCCTATGGGAAAAATCACATTTTCATCAACTCCTCTGAAATTGCTGAAGCAAATTCAACATAACTTTACAGGATTGATGTACTAAAGGTCCTTTACAAAGATTGCTGATTTTATTAGGATTCGACAAAAAAACATGGCCGCCAGCACGAAACTTAGTTTAACATTGGCCCTATGGGAAATTCACATTTCCATCTTTCTCTCTGAAACCTCTAAAGCAAATTCAACCAAACTTTACAGGAATGATGTATGGAAGGTCCCTTACAAAGATTGCTCATTTCGTTCTGATCCGATAAAAAACATGGCTGCCAGCACGGAACTATGGTTTAACATTGGACCCTATGGGAAAAATCATATTTTCATCAACTCCTCTGAAACTGCTGAAGCAAATTCAACATAACTTGACAAGATTGATGCACTAATCCTTTACAAAGATTGCTATTTTTTTCCGATTTGACAAAAACATGGCCGCCAGCACGGAACATAGTTTAACATTGGCCCTATGGGAAATTTTTATTTTTCATCTTCTCCTCTGAAACCACTGAAGCAAATTCAACCAAACTTTACTGGAATGATGTCTGGAAGGTCCTTTACAAAGATTGCTCATTTCGTTCTGATCCGATAAAAAACATGGCCGCCAGCGTGGAACTAAGGTTTAACATAGGATCCTATGGGAAAAATCATATTTTCATCAACTCCGCTGATACTGCTGAAGCAGATTCAACCAAACTTTACAGGAATGATGTACGAAAGGTACTTTACAAAGGTTGCTCATTTTATCCCAATTCGAAAAAAACATGGTTGCCAGCATGGAACAGAGTTTAACATTGGCCCTATGGGAATAACATCATTTTCAACATCTGCACTGAAACTATTGAAGCAAATTCAGTCAAACTAAGATTGCTTATTTTGTTTTGATCTGATAAAAAACAAGAGCTCCAGCACAGAACATATTTTAACATAGGATCCTGTGGGATAAACATCACTTTCATCACCTGCTGTAAGCATTTTGTCAGGTGAGCGATTCAGGCTCAGTATCTGAGCCTCTAGTTTCTCTATTGGTACAAATGGTACTTCCTGAAAAAAAATATTACAAAATGACACCGTTCAAAACAGTGACAAACTTATTTCAATTTTCAATGAAATTACAGCAGGTACATTGCAGATAATTCCACTATTGACAATCCCTAGTTGTAGATATCATTTACCAGCAATAACTGAAACTTAATAAAACAAACAGCGATTCCAAATATTGCCCTTTTCTAGATCTAAGTATCATCATCAACTCCGGTAAAATAAAAACTGAAAATTATTTTAAAATGGATGATTTTGTTTGCATTATTTCTTTCTCTAGGTGAGTACACCTCAAATGGAACGATTTGCATACGTTTTTTATACTCTAGATGACTTATGTACGTAACCTCCACAATTTTACAACACGGTTACAAATTTCATAAATGTTTAAATACTTTTAGGACTGGAGTTTGATAGCATACTAGCATTTGATTTCTAAATAAGGCATGAATGGCAAACGGCTCATTACATTCTAATTCTTGTTGTTACGGAAATGTTGTTAAAAATTGCCAATTACTGATATTCTTTTTTAATGGGAAGTAACTTCCATTGAAAATTGTTCGTTGAACGCCATTTTCAAAATGGCCGCCAAAAAAGGCGGGAAAATTCAATATTGTCCAATTTCAATGAAATTTGGTTTCCAAATGGAAATTCGTATTGTGCTTCATAGTTTTCTTCACAATATAAGACATATGTTGAAACTAGATTATAGAGGGGAACCCCTGCCAAAATTTTTTTATGGAAACGGGGACTTGGAATGTTTTGATTTCAGCAATATGCATTATCTTAATTAAAAGGGGAACCCCTGCCCAAATTTTTTCTTGAATGATGGTCTGAAATGGGTTGTAATATAGTGGGGCTTTAAATTACCGTGGAAACTCA
>MJUU01050877.1:42979-68227 GCA_002080025.1 Modiolus philippinarum | reverse complement strand
CTAGAACGAGTAAACTATATGTCATGCTTTACCGTAGAGGAGACCCCCTCCCCCCAAAAAAAAAGATATAAGAAAGTTCAGCGAGTAGGTCTAAACAATAAAATAGCATACGATGATGTCCATGTAATACCATATAATTCTTTTTATATCAAATTTTACACCGCCAAAATTGAAATTGATATGACAAATACTGTACAAATATAGGAAAATGCATTTAATAGATCTCAATATAGATAGGCTATGGTTCAAGAGGAAGTCTCAACATGACCTGATTGTACTGACAAAATTAGCATTGTTGAATAGGTATTTGAAAATATATAATCGATCTGATACAATGAAATGAGAGAAATTCATATGTCTAATTTATGAAGACCCCCCCCCCCTTTGCGTGATAACTGCTAAAAAATATAACAGGTATTATGAATGTTTATTTGTCATATGGTTCTAGTACTGTATGTAACACAGATTAAATTTTATTTCTTGAACTTTTTACTGTGGCATCGGACTGTACTTCTTCACATTTATTTTACAAATAGCATGACTTATCTATTTTGAATTTAGGAAGGACAACTCGAATGTCTTTCGTTCGTCTCTTTCGTAAGTCATACGTACACACGAAAGCGACGAAACGAGACGTAGCGATTTACGAAGGAAATATGGCTTAGAATGAAGATTTTTCAACTACTTTGCATATATAATTATTTAGTTAAAGAATCACAACATTGTAATTGGAAGTGTTAACATTTTTAAATTTACTTTCACTTTTTTAATGTTTGTGCAATAACTAGTCCCCGTACGTTTAGGTTCCCTTTCGTCAAAATGTGAAACATCTCTATTGAGCGGTAGCAAGCCATTGGAATGTTGAATGCACGAATGACTCTGGTTGAAATACAGAATCATTTTAGAATGTCAAGAATCATGTCAAGAATGACAATTTATAGACGAAGGACTGGTTTATAATATACTGGAACGACACATGATTGCCCTCGCAATGTTAATTCACGTGAAACGACGTTACGTAAGGACAGGCATATCCGGATAATACACCTACGCAACCGGTTTGTGAATACAGCTGTTACATCACGCCGTCGGTCATCCTGACACGTCTTCATACAGCTGCACGATAAGAATGGATTCGTGGACGTGTTAGATGGAAAAGACTGACATGGCAGCAAGTGTTATTCAGCGATGAATCAAAGTTTTATCTCAAGTACAGTGGCTAAGGCGCAATGAGAGTTATTCTGATGAATATGTACAGGAAACCGATCATTTTAGTTATGGTATAATCATGGTAAGGGAAGGAATAGAACACAATGACCACACATAATTCGTTGATAGTAACTTATAGGCTATACGGTATAGAGGCGAAATTCTTCCTCCTGTGGTACCCTGCTTCCTGTGTAGACAGTGTTTTAATCACGTATCCCAACAGGACGATGCCCGGTGTCACCTTGCACGTCTTTCAATTAATTACTTCAATAATAATCATGTTATAGTTAAAGTATGTTTCAGAGTAATTAATTGAATTAAAGTGCTTCGTAAGAAAAGGGGCGGTCAAGATGCCTGAGCGCGCAGCGCGAAGGCATTTTAACCACCCCTTTTCTTACGAAGCACTTTAATTCAATTAATTACTCTGAAACATACTTTAAAAAACTTAAAGACCGTGCAATTTATTTAATATACAGAATTTTATATGTACTTTTATTACCCTGGCCATTAACATCTTCTGATTTAACTCCAAACGACCACCTATGGGATGAACTTGAATGGCGTGTCAGAAATGGCCGAAATCCAACAGAAACGCTGCTCCAACTTCGAGCAGCAATGATTAGAGAGTCANCTCATGTACAAGTACACCATGTCTAAGAAAAATAAAGAGCATACATATGTGAATGAATATGCATAAAAACTAATGAGGTAAATAATTCGGGGTAAGTAAATAATTTGAGGTAAATTATCAGTTAAAGTGCTTCAAAATCGAGAGAATCAATGGAAAGACAAAAGAAAGATGGAATAGTCCAGGCATTTACAAGAATTAAAGTGTCTTGAATAACAAAAGAAATTGTCATAACAGGTCTTTAAGTACTTTTATTACCCTGGCCATTAACATCTTCTGATTTAACTCCAAACGACCACCTATGGGATGAACTTGCATGGCGTGTCAGAAATGGCCGAAATCCACCAGAAACACTGCTCCAACTTCGAGCAGCAATGATTAGAAAGTGGAACAATAACCCACAAGACTTTATCAAGACTCTGATCGTTTTTTATGCGACAGTTATGAACGTAAGAGGAGGTAATATGGAATATTGAAATGTAAACTTGATTTTTGTCACTGTCTGTGTAAAGAAAACTGGAATTGTTGAAAACGGCATTTATGTTGAAAACTTGCCATCTTTCTTTTAAAAATGCTGAAAGCTTTACATTGTTGAAAGAAATTGGTATCAATTGCTTAATAAAAAAAATGTGTTAATAAAATATTAGTGTAGCGTTTTTCCCTAGTTTATGTTAGATCTTGTTCAATTTTGAAGAAAGTTTGAAGGACTTTTTGTGCAAAAAAGAGGATAGAATAAAAAAGATAACAGGAAACACCTACAATGGCCGAAAAACATAGCCATGTGCCACAAAGCAAATAGGAACTACACAAGAAAAAAAACCACAATAAAATACAAAAGACAAACGTAAACAACGACAAAAACTTGGGACAGTCGGACTTGGTTTCCACACTATTATCAAATTATCTCCCTTGTCCGTTTTCTGTTTTCCTTCAAATCAAGGCACAAAAATTTACAGCTTATCGTGTTTTATTTTATACTTATTGACTGGTTATGAGGGAATAGCAAGTTTGTTGTACCCGAAACCCTGACTATTGAGCGAGGCGTAGCCGAGGTCAATAGTTAGGGGTCAAGGAGACAACAAACTTGCTATTCCCGTATAAACAGTCTATAAGTGTTTTATTATACCGAAAGCACAAGATTTAAAATTTTTGAACTATCTCTCTCATTTCTAGTTTTTGTTTTCTAAATTTTGTATTCTTATAAAAACATACACAATTACGTCTATTTTCTTCAACAAAATTTAATTTGCTTCAAAGTGGATAGTGCTCACTGAAATTTGCATAACTAGTTTAGATAATAATAATAATATTAATAATAATAATGATAATAGTAAATAATAATAATAATAAAAGAGGGTAAATTTGTTTGGATCAAACCAATCTACCACAAGGCCCTCATAAACATATTTACAATATAATAATTAAATAATATACAAAGAATAAGTAGCATGATAGAAAAATTCAATTACTATGCATTGAAATAAAGGAATGAAACAAAAATACATTGACTTATAAATTCTCTTAAATTCAAGAACAGATCCTGCTGTTTGATCATTTACCTATAAAACTTTCCAACATTTAGGACCACTGTCTGAAAAACTTGATTTGAAAAGTTCTGTCCTAGTGTTTGGAAGTAATAAAGTTTCTTTTGATTTAAATCTTGTATCATAAGACGTAGAAATATTTTCACTGGCCTTAAGATATTTTGAATATGTAATTGGGCTAAATTATTTAATGACTTGTATATTAAAAGACATTTGTGATAATCAATTATTTTATCAAATTCTACAATGCGAGTTTCTTTGAACAGTTCCGAAGATGGTTTTTCAAAATTGTATTCATCAAGTATGATTCTCTTTTGCAATTTTATAATTGTATTTATTTAAGATTTACTACATTTCCCCATATTGTACAGCAAAATATCAAAATGCGGTAGAATACATGCATTATAAAATAAAATTCTGGTATTAAAATTCAAGAGTGCTAATAACGCATTCCTTTTGAATATTACTGATATGAACAGACCATGATAACGAATTATCTAAAAATACACCAAGAAGTTTTTCAGATGGAGTTTGTGATAAATATATCCCATTTATGCTTAGTTCAAGATTATAATCTATAGTCGAAAGCTTTTGTTTTGAGACTATACACATGCAGTGAGTTTTTTTTTTCAATGTTCAAATGCACTTCATTATCGTTACACCAACGTAAACCATGATTTAAATTGTTATTTAGTTGGTTTCTTATAAAATCAAGATCATTTCCGGCAGCATATGAAGTACCGTCGTCAGCGAATAAATGAGTATTTGAATTTTGCATATAAAAAGGCAAGTCATTGATATATACAAAAACAATATAGGGCCCACCAATGAACCTTGAGGTACTCCAGATTTTATATTAAGTGTCTCAGACTGCAATTTCCGACTTTTACTACTTGATTTCTGTTTGACAAGTATGATTTAAACCAATTAGGGCAGATTGCCGAAAATTTGTATTGTTTGAACTTTCTCAGTAAAAAAATATGATTTAATAAATCGAAAGCTTTTTCAAGATCAAGAAAAACAACACCAATCAAATTGCCTGTATCAATTTCCTTAAACCTATCATCAACAAGTGACGTTAATGCTGTTTGACAAGAGTGATATTTACGAAATCCAGATTGAAAATTGTGTAGTAATTTAAATTCTTCTAAAAGTGTACAAGGTTGTCAGCAACGTATCTTTCTACTATCTTTGATAATAATGGTAGAATTGATATATATAGAATTTTACATGGGTAAATCCGTATTACATGCTGTATCAACCCGAGACGTCAATATCATCCCGAAGGCTTGCCTGAGGGATGATATTGGTCGAGGGTTGATACAGCATGTAATACGGATTTACCCATGTCATATACTGTTTATCTTATATTTGAAAAAGAACAAAGGTCTTAGTAGTTTTCTAATTAAAATAACACGTGACCTTTGACACAGATTTTTTAGGTGTGTAATAAAGGGTAGCAGCCGTGACTGATATCGATATCATCACGGGGTGAAGATGCAGGACGAAACATGACGTCTGTATTACACATGCAGGATTCTTATATTTATAACTAAATATATGATAAANATATTGTGTTTTGCCCCTTATTTTTGTAAAATGGCGTAACTTTTGCAAGTTTAAATAAAGATGGAAAAATCATTTTTGATGTACTCAAATTAAATGTATAAGTTAATGGGTTTACAATGTAATCAGCTGACACTTTAAAACATTTGCGCTAAGGTTATCCAGACCAATAGATTTGTTTTCGTCTAAAGACTTTAATTGTAATAAGACAAATTTTGTCGAGGTGATAGGAATCTTAAATATGACATTATCTGGAACTCTTGACAGTATGAATTCGTCAAGTTAATGGTCCGAGTTACTGTTACTCTGGTTTGCTGTAAGATTGTACTTAGAAGCAATATTCATAAAATGAGCATTAAATAAATTTTCTATTTCTTATTGATCTGTGACTTAGCATCAGTTGTCTCAATAATACAAGGCATTTTTCTATTTTACATTCCGGTAATGTCATGCAAGTGTTTCCAAATTTTTGAACTTTTATTGACCTCGTGTTTCTTTATTAAATTTGTACAAAATGATATTTTTGCTTCATCTATCAAATATTTTGTTTTATTTCTCGAATATCTGTAATTTTGTCATCTCTTTTATGTGAAAATAATCACGGTTTTTCATTGCCGTTAAAATCTCTTCATTCATTCAATTACTCTATTTTGTCTTCTTCACTCTTTTTTATATTAGAGGGGCATGTTTGTTTATAACTTCACTAAATATGTTGACAAAAAAGAAAGAGCTTTATCAGGATTATCAGTTGAAAGGATATTATCAAATGGACAATGCTGAAGATCATTAAAAATGAAAGCTGGTCAAAGTCAATTATAGATCTATATGATATATACTCATGACGATATTTTTGTGACCTTCCAGAATTTCGACAATGAGTTAAACACACTGCTTAGTGGTCACTGATGTCATATTCTTTTACATTAAGAGATTTTAAGTTATTTGTTTGATTCACATAATTTACGAAAGGATATGGAGTCAATGAACATGAGACCATAGCACATATGTCTACTCCAACTGCATTTATTTTAATGAACTGTAGTCATTTCGGAAATTAATCCCTCATCAGCAGCACTAGAACCCAAACAAAGGAAATCCATAACTTCAAAAAACGTTTAAAGTGCACAAAAAGAAACGAAATCCGAACAATCAGTAATATCAAGTATAGCTACGGACAAAACTACGATGGAGGGAGTTTATCCTTAGGTTTTAGAATTTACCTAATTTTAAATAATAGTAATTGAATAAAGTGTACACATGAGATATTATCTCACATACACATGTTCTATCAATGTAGATGAGGATTTTGTAACTCTGGTAAGGGTTGTAACGATTTGTGAGAAATTATCGGGATTTGTTGTTCTTGCACTTTTACTGGGGTTTGTTTTTCAAGAACCTGTTTACCGACAAAAGAAATGGAATTCTTGTTTAATTGTTGCTTGGTTGTTTATTTGTTTGTTTGTTTTTCAAGAAACTGTTTACCGGCAAAAGATATGGACTTTTTGTTTTATTGTTGGTTGGTTGTTTGTTTGTTTTTCAAGAAACTGTTTACTGACAAAAGAAATTGACTTCTAGTTTTATTTTTGCTTGGTTGTTTATTTGTTTGTTTGTTTTCAAGAAACTGTTTACAGACAAAAGAAATGGACTTCTTGTTTTATTGTTGCTTGGTTGTTTATTTGTTTGTTTGTTTTTCAAGAAACTGTTTACCGACAAAAGAAATGGACTTCTTGTTTTATTGTTGCTTAGTTGTTTATTTATTAGTTTGTTTTTCAAGAAAACTGTTTACCGACAAAAGAAATGGAATTCTTGTTTTATTGTCGCTTGGTTGTTATGTGTTTGGTCGTTTTTCAAGAAACTTTTAACCGACAAAGGAAATGGAATTCTTGTTTAATTGTTGCTTGGTTGTTAATTTTTTTGTTTGTTTTTGAAGAAACTGTTTACCGACAAAAGAAATGGTATTCTTGTTTTATTGTTTCTTGGTTGTTTATTTGTTTGTTTGTTTTTCAAGAAACTGTTTACCAACAAAAGAAATGGAATTCTTGTTAATTGTTGCTTGGTTGTTTATTTGTTTGTTTATTTGTTTGTTTGTTTTTCAAGAAACTGTTTACCGACAAAAGAAATGGACTTCTTGTTTTATTGTTGCTTGGTTGTTTATGTGTTTGTTTGTGTTTCAAAAACTATTTACCGACAAAAGAAATAGAATTCTTGTTTAATTGTTGCTTGGTTGTTTATTTGTTTGTTTATTTGTTTGTTTGTTTTTCAAGAAACTGTTTACCGACAAAAGAAATGGACTTCTTGTTTTATTGTTGCTTGGTTGTTTGTTTGTTTGTTTTTCAAGAAACTGTTTACAAACAAAAGAAATGGAGTTCTTGTTTTATTGTTGCTTGGTTGTTTATTTGTTTGTTTGTTTTTCAAGAAACTGTTTACAGACAACAGATATGGACTTCTTGTTTTATTGTTGCTTAGTTGTTTATTTGTTTGTCTGTTTTTCAAGAAACTGTTTACCAACAAAAGAAATGGAATTCTTGTTTAATTGTTGCTTGGTTGTTTATTTGTTTGTTTTTCAAGAAACTGTTTACCGACAAAAGAAATTGTATTCTTGTTTTATTGTTGCTTGGTTGTTTATGTGTTTGTTTGTTTTTCAAGAAACTGTTTACCGACAAAAGAAATTGAATTCTTGTTTAATTGTTGCTTGGTTGTATATTTGTTTGTTTGTGTTTCAAGAAACTGTTTACCGACAAAAGAAATGGAATCTTGTTTAATCGTTGCTTGGTTGTTTATTTGTTTATTTGTTTTTCAAGAAACTGTTTACCGACAAAAGAAATGGAATTCTTGTTTAATTGTTGCTTGGTTGTTTATTTGTTTGTTTGTTTTTCAAGAAAATGTTTACCGACAAAAGAAATGGAATTCTTGTTTTATTGTTGCTTGGTTGTTTATTTGTTTGTTTGTTTTTCAAGAAACTGTTGACCGACAAAAGAAATGGAGTTCTTGTTTTATTGTTGCTTGGTTGTTTATTTGTTTGTTTGTTTTTCAAGAATCTGTTTACAGACAAAAGAAATGGACTTCTTGTTTTATTGTTGCTAAGTTGTTAATTTGTTTGTTTGTTTTTCAAGAAACTGTTTACCGAAAAAGGAAATGGAATTCTTGTTTTATTGTTGCTTGGTTGTTTATGTGTATGTTTTTCAAGAAACTGTTTACCGACAAAAGAAATGGAATTCTTGTTTGTTTTTTTTTCTTGGTTTTTTTTGTTGCTTGGTTGTGTATTTGTTTGTTTGTTTTTAAAGTTAAAAATGTTGGTTGTAAAAACCCATTCATGTGCCGGCTTTTGATCGTGAGGATATTGAGTAAATACACATGAGACAAAGTCTCTACAAATACGCGGTAAAAAACTAGCAAAGGAACAACGTTTTTATTGTTGTTCTTCATCTTCTCGCTAGAATTGGTTCTCAGATAAACATGTTTTCAATTCTACTTATTACGCTATTACTAAAAAGATGTAAAACATACAGTTTGTGTGTTATTCATATTTAGACTGTTTGTTTCCGGTATATTCGTTTCATGATTTATATGCTAGTTATTACGGTGTATTGTTTACAAATTTTAATGTTTATCTTTTATTGAATTTTACAGTAAAAACGTCAAAGGCCGGAGTGTTGTTTGTATAGCTTCAGTAGTTCTTGATTGATGTTTTTTGAAAACTTATATTTCATACATTACTCGCTAACAGCTTATTACTAAGGGCATTTCTAATCAACGTTTTTACATTAATGTTGTTAAAAAAATGCCAAGATGGGTCAAGGGGTGCTCGCCACTAATCTGCCGGCAGATTAGCGGCGAGCACCCCTTGACCCATCTTTCAAAATTACGTATTGTCATATTCTCTCCTTTCAAGATTGTGGTCATGGAGTTAGTATTCGTATATTTACTATACTATAGGGAAACGGGGCAGATCAAGGGGAGGTTTGGGTACCCATAAACCGGTTTAACCTTACCGCTGGCTTTTGCTAGTGCCGGTACCAAGTCCGGCTGTCCCGAGTTCCTATCGTTGTTTACGTTTGTCATTTGTCTTATTTGTGTTTTTCCTGTGTAGTTCCCTTGCAGATTGTGGCATGTAATTATAATATTCAGCCATTGTAGGTGTTTCCTGTTGTCCCTTTATATCATTGGAGTATATCTTTATCCTTAGCTGGTTATATTAGACCCTTTTTAAGATCTATTTTGTTTTTTTTTTTCTCTATTAGAATAAACAAAATCTTGCTTTTTATCTTTTGTCGAAATGGTCATATGCACAAACTAAATTTACAGAAACTTTGATATTTTGTTACTCACTCGTAGGCTGCAAAATTTTAAAAGAAGATGATAATGTGATATACATACCGATTAATTCAAAACAATCAACGCACTTGAAAAGAAAAATTGAAAGCATTCAGACAATAAACGGTCAAACAAAGGTTGTGGCTGTAGACGACCCTAATAAAAAATGTTCAATAACCTCATTAGACTACTAAAGCCTTATAAAAGAAAAAGACGGAATAATTGAGTAAAACCTAATGAATTAGAAATTTGGATGCTATGAGATGGCTAGCAAGTGTCTAAATTAAACAAACAAATGAATAAGTAAGAGTGCATAGAACAACAAATAAATATAGCGATATAAAAACATTGTAATTGTTCTTTTCCGTGTTGAAACCAAATTTATCGTATGGTGCATTTGGCATATCCTATCATGGCTGCAAATGATAATATTTATGTCTAGATGAGTTCCTTGGCGCATTGATCTTAAAGTTTCCACTTTAATACCATCTTCGATGTTGTGACAAGTGAATTGATGTGTTCACTACCGACACTACTAGATGTATGCGTTTAAAAAACAAATTATCTATTGGAAATATTTAAATATTTTAATATTCAGCAAATATTTTTGATAGACACAACAAAATAAATAAATAATACATACGATGCAATAACATTGTATTTGCCTTACTGTAATTGCAATATTCTACTACATAAAATGACATTAAAGCCATCTCTGTGATTTGTTTCGTAAATGTTTTCTGATATTTAAAGGAGTTCTATCTGTAACTCAATTACCAAGCAAGTGTGAAACTTACATAACTTTATTTGTATATTGCATGTTGTTCATATCAGACTATTATTTTGCCAAGTGAATTGGTTTTATGATTGATATGCGGATAATGACATTGTATCGTGTAAGAATATTAAAAGATTTTATATTTTGTGAAATTGCAATAATTGAATTTTACAAGAATAACTTCAAAGAAACGAGTTTTGTGTTTTCAGCATCAGTAACACTAGTATTTCAGCTCAAATATTCCGATAGTTTATGCATAGCAACATTAAAAAAATATGTTGGAAAGATATACACGTAACAATCGATTGCTTATTATGCACATAATTTCATTAAAAGTACACATTTTTCAATTTGTGTTTTCGCATATTTTTTTAGCTTTTATAGAAGTTAATTTCTGTTCAAATATTGATATCTACAAAAAAAATCATTGAATTCTTATAGCAAACACATGCCACAAGTCACTAGGAAACTGTAAAAAAAAACAATAAAAAGACAAACGTAGACAACGATAGGAACTCGGGATAGCCGGGCTTGGTCGATACCGGCACTAGTTAGCTCTAGCGGTAGGATTATACTGTTTAATGGATACCTCCTCTATCCTATCTGTATCCCGTTTATCCCGTATGTTTTGGCTAAAGTACGTGAAATCATAGTTTTTTAAAGGTACACATAGAAAATACAGAACAAACAAAACAAAAACAAAAAAACTAAAGAAAAATTAACAGTAAATAACGGCAAAAAAAACAAAGAAAAGCAAAACACAAAAACAAACAAAAAACCATGATCAACTGAAATTAACTCATGTTCACATGCTAACAGGTGATTTTGAAATAAACACATTGATTAAATCATCCAAAGAGTGAATTCTTATCCTTATGTACTAACAATTCCCAAAGAATTCGATAAGGAGCTGATAGATTATATGAACCTGGAGATATCAATATAAATATCTATATACACGTTCATATTGATATTCAACACCGTTCTAAAAGCCATCAGCCCTAATGCCACAAGTAACATGAAACACAGACTTCCAACGATTCGCTGTAAATTTATTGGAAGTATACTGTTGCAGTGAACTACTTACAACTATTGTACGAAAAACCTCGGACTGGTTATTTAATAATGAAATACCGAAGTTACCGTATAGTAGGTTATTTGCGCGGGTCAAACATTTCTGCGATTTATGTCAACATAGTACATGCACAAAATTTTGACAATTTTAATTTTCGCGGATTTTGAATTGATCTTCATGTTTTCTTGAATAGAAAAAATAAAGAACGTGAGCAAAATTGATAATTTTTTATATCTGTGAACATTTTAATCACATTTATTAAATTATTTGCCATGCAATCTTTTATCTAATGAATATATATTATGCATGTTATATGGAAGAAGGTAACTGTCAAGTAAATGACAGTACAATTATCTAATTAATCCCATTGATGTTTAATTTGAAAGTTAATTAATAACAGTTTTTGCGTTCAATTTCCCAAATAAAAACATATTGTCGAAATGCGCATATGCAGAATCAAAATTCACAGTAAGTTCGTTATTTTGTTATGTTAAATTATCGCGGATTTTTTTTCACGATTTTAGGTTATTAGCGAAAATAGCCGAAAAAAACCCGCTAAAATAACCCACTATACGGTACTGTAACTTCCTTTCTCTTTATGACCATTTCCACAAATATTGTCTTTTCAGTGCATAGAAAAGCTAAACATTTGGCAAAATTAAATAAAAATAATGTTGAAAAACTAATAGACAGCGAAAAACCAAACGAATTCAAATACAAACCCTAAAATCAGACGAAAGTTATGGTTAGCCTGGTTTTTCCAACACTAACATAAATACTATTATATATGAACCGAAGTAAACGGCCTAATGAAAATATGTTTAATAACCTCTTTAGACCACTAAAGCATACATTTGTACTTAAAAGAAGAGAATGAGTAATTGAGTAGACCTAGGGAATCAGAAATTTTGAAAATAATCAAATAACATAGTATGGCTACTTCCTACATGTAAACAAATAAACAAATAGGAGTGCATAGAAGAACAAATCTGAACGGCGTATATCAAAACATTGTTATTGTTCTTTTCCATGTAAAACAAGATTTGTCGTATTCTGCATTGGTACTTCCTATCATGTGTCAGAATGATCCTTTTTATGTCTAGATGAATTCCTAGATGCATTGATCTAAAGTTGGCAGTTTGCTATAATTCTCGATGATTTGACAAGCAAATTGATTTGTTATTCCAAATGTATGCATTATTATCAATTATGTATTGTGGTTTTGAGAGAGTTTTCGTTTCGAACCAAATCTAAACGGCCCTTTCATTTGGCAGTTTGAAAGGTTGAACAAAATCAAAACATTATATTTCTTTTCTGATCAAATACTCCTTTTAGGTTCTCTAATAATGCAGGTATCATTTGTAACCTTAAGTTAAAGAAGACAAGTTTTAATGATTCCTTATTTTAACTTTACGCTGGCGGGATATCAAACGACATACCCGGCCAAATTTACATTACAGATCCCATAGTAAAATAGTCATTTCACATGACTGACAGCTTAGTAGGCAAAAAAATATATTTAAACGAACTAGTATGACTTAAGGTTCCACTAAAGTCAAAAATTAGGACACGCAATAAAGATAAAACTTTTGCCTGTATTTTTCAAGCTACATGAAATGTAGTAATAAATCATAGGGAAATGTATTCTTTTAAACATAATTTACATGTACTCGCTGCATAAATTGTAAATTAATTTAGATTTAAGATTTTATAACCAAATCCTTTCCTTGGGTATACAATTAAATTTAAAAAAAAAATCAGGAGGTCGGCAAAACGTCTTATTCTTGTCGAAATTGATCCCGCCGTGCGCGGTCCCGGCTTATGAATAGGCCCGCAGCATCCTCTGAGCTTGGAGTATGAGTCTTCCTAACAGAGGACCCCGAGGGAACCCCGGGATATAGAAATAGGACCCATTCCGTGGTTGTGCGGGATTAATAAATAAATTAATAAATACACAACCCAGTATCTCCGGCTTGCGGGGTGTGACCCTTCCTAAACGGAGGCTGACCCCGAGGGTCCCGGGATATAGAAATAGGACCCATTCCGTGGTTGTGCGGGATTAATAAATACACAACCCATCTTTCGAATGGGATGTAAACTCAGGTCCACGTGTTGGAAGAAATGCCACGCTTCCTGTACGTTAAAGACCCCTTGTAGCAAGCTCCTTTTGGGGTGGTCCGTAGGTGATCGGCTACAACGCTAAAATCCCCGCCCTTGACGATTTCACNCCCGTCCCATGGCCCTTTCCATACCCCAAAGTGATTATTTATTAACAAACTTGTTCTCGTCTTGATATAGCTGAAATATTGCTGAGTAGACGTTAAACAATATTCAATCAATCAATCAATCGAAATTGATCTGGACGAATACTGTGATGTATAATGCAGGGCAAGCTAATATTGGTTTGTCGTGTAGCATATGTTTTAAAGTAGAAATTTTGCAATTTCTGACCTGAATATGTGGAATTAGTGTAAACATTATTCTATTGAGATAAAGAAAATTGCATAATATTCATACAGATAATAAAGGATTGGAAAACAAGTGGAAAACCACTTTTACAAATTCATCTCCTAATACCAAAATATATTTAACTATTTATGCACACAAGATGGCATGATATTAGTTTAAGCATGAAATAATTTTCAATATAACATACAAATAAGAAATACTGATATGAGGATGTTACATTTCTGAATGACAAAGTGCACAGTAAATACCGAACGCATCCATTACGGTCTTCTAGCATTCATAGAGCGTCTGTATAGCGTTTTGACGATCTGTGTAAGATCAGCTAGAATTTCTTTATCTCGGTGTCATTTACAAATGTAGAAATGGATAGAAATGCCACCGAAATATCTGACAGATTTGCAGGAGGGATAGGTCCCTCAAAAATAAAAAAAAATCAAAACAATATGCCAGTATGATACTGAAATAAATCAGCTATTTAAATTACTTTGGAATTTTGTCTCACTCTATAACCATTATTTTTATAATAAAACATCGGCTACTACGTTTCTCCTTAGTTACAAGGACTCCTGGTTTGCGTTCTCTACACGTTTAAAACAACTTTCGAGAAACTACTACATATCGCGCACATTGCGGGCATAACGCACCTCTAGCGTTCGCCTAACGTCTGCATAATTTATCAACAACACGTTGGCGAACGTCGTGAAATTTTGAGCATGTTCAAAATTTTCCGACGCACTCAACGTTCAACAACGCACGCCCACGTGTGCCGACGTATTTGTAACGTGTTGAGAACGTGCCTTTTACTTATACAACGCACACCAAAGTGTACGACAATAGTCTCACACGCTGGGCACATGTTGGTGCTGTACGTTATAGTGTGACAGGGCCATTGTGTTTACTGGGTGTCCTAATTTTTGACTTTAGTGGAACCTTAAATAGTTTTCAAACATTATAAAATACATTTATACTAAATATGTAAGTATATAGTGAAATTTTAATCTGTGTTCTGCATTTAATGACCGATATACATTAAACCGAAGAACTATGGCAGGTCTGCACAAATTTTATTTTCTACTACAGGAACATATTTCTATCACTTTTACATCTTCATCTAACACCTTTGTGATCTCAGTTGCTTACAAATAGACTATTGAAGCAAGGGTACGTTACCAAAAACTTAAAGTCATCACTACAGTAGTTTTACGGTCGACATCATAATTTTGTGGATTGCTATGGGATATCTGTTGCCCAGATGGCAACAGATCTTTCCCTTTACAACTAAAGTTTGTTCTTCCTCTATCGGATCCGGAGTTGACATGTTCAACACGGCGGATGTCTTATCAGAAGCTTATCAGATGCTTACTCTACCGGTACACATGATCTCACCCATGGTCTTTATCGGGTCCGGGTTGTTCATCTGTAAGCAGAGTAGACACATAGGGATTACTATCTGTCTTCTTACGTCATCGTACTGCATCGTCCTGCATCGTCTGTCGGTTTTTGTATCCGCAACTCCTTCAAAATTGCTAGTCCGATTTCAACCAATCTTTCAGGATATGTCATTGCCCTGGTGTAAATGTGTATCTGATACTTAGAATTTGTTTTTACAAATTATGGCGGTTCTCCAAGCCAAAATAGCTCATTTGGTATTCTGGTTTTTGTATCCGCAACTACTTCAAAACTGCAAGTTCGATTTCAACCAAACTTTAAGGATATGGCATTGCCTTGGTAAAGTTGTGCATCTGATACTTAGAATTTTGTTCTAACAGATTTAAGAGATTCACCGAACCAAAATAGCTCATTTGTTATTCTGGTTTATTTATCCGGAACTCCTTCAAAACTGCTGGTCAGATTCCAACCAAACTTTCAGAATATGTCGTTCACCTGTTGTAATTGTGCACCTGATACTGAGAACTTTGGTTTAACACATTTAAGAGGTTCATAGAACCAAAAAAGTTCATTTGTAAATTCAGTATATTAATCTTGAACTACCTCAAAGCAGTAAGATATATTACAACCAAACTTTCATGATTTGTTGTTCACCTAATATAATTGCACACCTGATACTTAAAATTTTGAATGTACATATTTTAGAGGGTCACTGAGCCAAAATAGCTCATTTGTTAATTCAGTTTGTTAACCTGCGACTCCTTCAAATCTGTCTATTAGATTCCAACCAAACTTTCAGTATATGTTGTTTATTAGATCTGATTATACCTAACATTTTGTTTTTACAGATTTTAAGGTTCGTCAAGCAACATAGCTCATTTGTTAATTCTTTTTGTAAATCTGAATAAGTCCTTCAAAAATAGAATTCATATTCTAAACAAATTTGCAGGAAATGCAGGATATCTTTTTCTCCTAATCTAAACATGTACCTAATACTTAAAATTCTTATTTAACATATTTCAGAGGTTTACTGGGCCACAAATGGGTCTTTTTAGTGCAGGCGACACAAGTGTTCCATGGAACATCCATCGATTTTTCTTTTTTTCTCTTGTACTCAAGTGGTGTCCTTGTTTCCTTGTGTTCCCGATGTTGCCGTTGTCCATGGATTTTTCGTTCTTTTGACTGACGGTTCGGTTCTCACTAGCTTCACTTGAAAAAATAAATAGACTAGCTATGATGAACGAAGAGCTTCCCTTTGCCAAAGTCAACATGCATAGAGCATGACAAGAGATTGATGTATTTTGGTGACATTTGAAATGTTTTGAGTGAATTCTGTCTTTCTGAGGCCGTTCGCATTCAATTTATTTACTTGTTTATTCAAGTAGTCCTTCAACAGTCAATTGTTTATGATACACATTGGCGTGAATAAACACGTATAGCTTATGCAACACTCCATCCCTGTGATACTGCTTAATCATTGGACTTCTATGTCTATGGTTGGAGAATTTTCTATAAACTGTAGGAGATGACTAAATACCGAAGTTACTGTGAATTTAAATTCTGCATATGCGCATTTCGACAACTTATGTCTCTTCAGTGCAGATAAAATCTAAATGTTTGGAAGACCATTAACTCAAAGATGTTTAAAAACTGATAGAGAACAAATAACCAAATTACTAGGATCTAAATGTAAAGCCAAAATCAGCTAAGGACAGAGCTTTGCATGAGGGAGATACTCTTTAGTTTTCAACAAAATTTACAAAAATTTAGATATTGTAAGGTAGGAGGTGTAATACCAATTAATAAATTGGTAGAAGAGGAATATTCATGTAAAACTGCAGTTCGTTGTAGATTTGGTATTTTGCAATGTTGAATTATATTTCTTGTAACATGTTCTAAACAGTCATTGCTTGTTTTTTAAGCATGGTTTTATTAATTTATACAAGCGTTACTTGAAACCATGTTTATATGCTCAACGTTTTTGAATGATATAATACGTTTAAATAAACGTATAGCGAATAAGTACATTGAAATAACAATTTTATTTCTTAAGCACAAAAACAAGTTCCAAGAAGAAGAAAAAAGAAGTTTTAAGTTTTACAATCACGCGAAGGAATTAAATCAGTATGATACATTTTGCACCTGTTGCTTATTTGTTTAAATAGACAATGTACCAAAACCACAGACAGCTATTGTCGTTTCAAAACTTTATTTCTCTTTGGTGCAGGCAAATAAATCAAATATAAACTAAGAAAGTACTGGTGAAGAACAAATAAATTAAATGACCTCAAAGTAGAGTCAACATATTTTAAAGGACAGAGATTGCCACGTTCGAGATGCATCTTTATTCTATAAAAAATCATTATATATATGAACGTGTCAAATGGTGGCTTTAAGGATAAACTCTGGTGAGGAGCCAAAATTTTAAATTTTTAAACCTTGATTTTTGCTACATTCTAACCCTATAAATTTGATATATAAAAAAAGAATTCATAGGTTTCTGTGCATATTATTTTGCTACAGATGTTTAGAAGTTACCAGTTTTAGCACTTTTGCTCATTTTTAGGCATTTTTGCCCATTTTTGACTATTTTCATGGATATAATCTAGCTAAGAGTATAAAACTTTTCTCTTTCTGAAAAGCTGTAAAGGTAAGAAATGAAAAAAATCAAACCCTTAAAATCATATGTTAGTGTTGATGTAAGAAAGTTTTGTCTCATTTTCATGGATTTTAAGGGGCAAAAACATCATTTCCATAATTCCATAAAAATGCAAATTTTCTAATTTTTTCAAACAGCTAATGATTTAAACTTCATTTGTTTTGTAATTTTTTCCCCTTTTTTTGCAAAATATAAAACTATATTTTTAATTAAATTAAACTAGATTTTAAGCGCATATTTGTTTTTTCATAAAACTGCTATTTCTAACCTAAACCCTACTTTGCTAAAATTTGACATGAATCCATCAGCCAGTAAAGGCATAAATTTTCAGATTGAGATTACTCTGGAACTACTCGATAGAAATAAATAATTTTGTGATACTATTTAAAGATAAACATAAATGTTGTTAATTCAATTCTATTGTACATCGCATATTAATAATTTTGAAATCATTGCCAAACGAGATTTCAACGAGACTGAGACGTGCCCAGAATACATCCTTAAGTCGAGTTTGTCAGCACTAATGTTTCAAGCGTCTTATCACGTGATGTCATTGAAATAGCAGTCCAGCAACTTAGGCATCGATCCAATAGTTAAGATATACACAAATATTGATAATTCAAATCTCTTAGCTCTGCATATAAGACAACATACTTGACCATTTAAAAGGTCAATCTAATCTTAAAAAAGGGGATATTAATTTTCAAACATCCATACCGCTTCTGTTTTATACCACATTCATAGCAGGAATAAATTTAACAAATGAGAGTGATTGTCTGAGCGCTTTGCCGTTTAATTTAACTTTAGTTGACAATTTTGCATCAATGGGCTTAAAATGACATGGATTTGAAATAATTCAACAATCAGCAATGACATCCGATCACACCCGTAACTGGCTGTCTTGAACATACATAAGGTATGAGCAAAGCAAAGCTCATTATTAAAGGCATCATTGTGATTTCAGGATGAACAACAACACTAGAAGCGTTCAATTACTTGGTTTTCCTATATTTGTGCAGATACTTTCTCTCATGTGCCTTTACTCCATATCCTTTGATTGTTAAATATATAAACGAAATTTGTACCAGAATGTTACCATGAAAAAAAGGAACTAGAGGCTCAGAGACTGAGCCTGTATCGCTCACCTGACAAAATGCCTTTATGCCATGCATGACCAATTATTACCAATAGGGTCTAATATTTAGCTAATTTTCCATTAGCACCTGTGTTTTTGTCTTATCCTATTGGAATGAGTACTTTTTGCAAAGGACCTTCTATACATTTAGTTAAATTTGCTTGAACAGTTTCTGAGAAGATAATTTGATGAAAAGGATGGCTTTCTAACTGGGCTCCAATGTTAAACTATGTTCTGCAGTGGGGGCCATGTTTTTTACCGGATCAAAATGAAATGAGTAGTTTTTGTTAAGTACTTTCCGTACATCGTTCCTCTAAAGTTTGGTTGAGTTTGCTTCAGTGGTTTCAGAGGAGAAGATAAAAATGTAATTTTTCCAATAGGTTCCAATGTTTAACCTTAAAGTTCCACGCTGGCGGCCATGTTGTTTATCGGATGGGAACAAAATAAGCAATCTTCATAAAGGACCTTAAGTACATCATTAATGTAAAGTTTAGTTGAATTTGCTTCAGTGGTTTCAGAGCAGGAGATGAAAGTGTGATTTTCCAATAGGGTCCAATGTTAAACTAAGTTCCGTGCTGGCGGCCATGTTTTTTGTCGGATCGGAACGAAATAAGCAATCATTGTTAAGGACCTTTAGTACATCATCCCTGTAAAGTTTGGTTGAGTTTGCTTCAGCAATTTCAGAGCAGAGGATGAAAATGTGATTTTTCCCATAGGGTCCAATGTTAAACCTAAGTTCCGCGCTGGCGGCCATGTTTTTTTATCGGATCAGTACGAAATGAGCAATCTTTGTAAAGCACCTTTAGTACATCATCCCTGTAAAGTTTGGTTGAATTTGCTTCAGCGGTTTCAGAGGAGTAGATGATGAAAATGTGATTTTCCCATAGGGTCCAATGTTAAACTAAGTTCCGTGCTGGCGGCCATGTTTTTTATCGGATCGGAACGAAATGAGCAATCTTTGTAAAGGACCTTTAGTACATCATTCCTGTAAAGTATGGTTGAATTTGCTTCAGCGGTTTCAGAGGAAAAGATGAAAATGTGATTTTTCCCATAGGGTCCAATGTTTAACCTAAGTTCCGCGCTGGCAGCCATGTTTTTTATCAGATCGGAATGAGCAATCTTTGTAAAGGACCTTTAGTACATCATCCCTGTAAAGTTTGGTTGAATTTGCTTCAGCGGTTTCAGAGGAGATGATGAAAATGTGATTTTCCCATAGGGTCCAATGTTAAACTAAGTTCCGTGCTGGCGGCCATATTTTTTATCGGATCAGAACGAAATAAGCAATCTTTGTAAAGGACCTTTAGTACATCATTCCTGTAAAGTATGGTTGAATTTGCTTCAGTGGTTTCAGAGCAGGAGATGAAAGTGTGATTTTCCCATAGGGTCCAATGTTAAACTATGTTCCGTGCTGGCGGCCATGTTTTTTGTCGGATCGGAACGAAATAAGCAATCATTGTTAGGGACCTTTAGTACATCATCCCTGTAAAGTTTGGTTGAATTTGCTTCAGCGGTTTCAGAGCAGAGGATGAAAATGTGATTTTTCCCATAGGGTCAAATGTTAAACCTAAGTTCCGCGCTGGCGGCCATGTTTTTTATCGGATCAGTACGAAATGAGCAATCTTTGTAAAGCACCTTTAGAACATCATCCCTGTAAAGTTTGGTTGAATTTGCTTCAGCGGTTTCAGAGGAGGAGATGATGAAAATGTGATTTTCCCATAGGGTCCAATGTTAAACTAAGTCATGATTTTTGTGGGATCGGAACGAAATGAGCAATCATTGTTAAGGACCTTTAGTACATCATTCCTGTAAAGTTTGGTATAATTTGCTTCAGTGGTTTCAGAGCAGAGGATGAAAATGTGATTTTTCCCATAGGGTCCAATGTTAAACCTAAGTTCCGCGCTGGCGGCCATGTTTTTTATCGGATCGGAACGAAATGAGCAATCTTTGTAAAGGACCTTTCGTACATCATTCTTGTAAAGTTTGGTTGAATTTGCTTCAGAGAAGAAGATGATTATGTGAAAAGTTAACGGACGACGGACGCCGGACGACGGACGCCAAGTGATGGCAATAGGTCAGGTGAGCTAAAAAAAAAGGAAAAAATAGAATATCTAAGAGGTAAATATCATTGAATTTATTTTCTATGACTAAATAGATCATAGAATATATACGTATATAAGTATATATCTACAAATTGATAAGCTATATATAAACAGGTATGTCATGGTCTAAAATAGTGAACAAAATGAAATGGTATAGTTGGCCACGATTAAAAGTAAAAAACGCAAAAATGTACAAATTGAAAAACACATAAAAATGACAAAAAATGGAAAGAAAGGTAGGAAAGACTGTCCAACGTTTCGGCCTAATGACCTTCGACAAGGTCTGCCTTCTCTCGTCATATTCATCTTCCTCTCCGTATTTAGCCCTGTAGTCCCCTAGTCGAAAGCTATACGGCCGAAACGTTGGTCAGTCTTCCCTACCTTTCTTTCCATTTTTGTGATTTTTATGTGTTTTTCAATTTGTACATTTTTGTACCTTTTAATCGTGGCCAACTATACCATTTTATTTTGTTCCATAGTTAATTTGTGGCCATCGCACAACATAGTTTTATTGTTATAAAATAGTGATCGATTAGTATGAACAATGTTGGGGTTTATTTTTAACAGGATTAAGAGAACGACCGTTTGGTAGGTAAAATATAGGTATACAAAATAATCTATGAAAATTTATCCAACTAATATTTTTTTTTCAACCAGGTGAAAATTAAAGCCATCATAATCAATTGCCCTGACATAAGTCAATAAAGTTTGTTTTTTCTTATATGCCTATAATCAGTGAAATTGACAGAATTATCTTCATCTCGTGCTGAATTCTGTAATTGTGATATGTAAACCACAGAGGCCAAACGTCATACGCAGCAGCTGCAGCAAGGATGTTATGATGTAATTAACTTATTCTTACTAACAGAGGTAATTCACTGACAGTTAAAGATAAACATTACAAGTCTATAATATAGTTTTGTGATCGCTAAGATTCCACATAAGAAATGCACCTCTTAAGCATCAATGATAAATATCTGTAAGTTTAATTTCTGTTTTGAAGAATCATGGACAGCAAATTTTTATATCAAAAGATATAAAATAGCCATTGGATAAACTGTATGTTTTAAGGAATAACGCTTTATTCTTTATGTATTCAAGTTTATTTTGAGTTTGAAATGTCATATTTATTGACACAGAAATCATATTTGGCGTGATCAGTAATAAATGCCCATTTTATCACATTTTTGCCAAGTCCTTGCAATAATATAATGATAATTCTAAGCATTAGTGTTATATAATCTGGGAAGTTTGAATCCTATCCTTGTAAATGTCCAAAAACATGCAAAGACTTATTATTTCGGCACTGCAGTCCTTTTAGTTATTATGATGATTTCTCCATATTGTTGTAATATTTTTCACAATTTTTATGATATTAATTTTGCAATTATGATATTTTTTAAATCTGTTGCAAAAAACAAAGGAAAAAGAACAAAAAAATCATTCAAATTTAGTGAAAACTATTTTGTCCGTTACATGGATTATTAAAAAAAAATGTCTGCAATTTTGTCGAAGTAAATGAAATAAAATAACAAACAAAGGATAAACACCTACAATGGCTAAAAACTAAAAAAACATCAGGCCTCAAAGTAGACTTTTACTTAAGGTCGCCAGTTGGCCACTATTGTCAAAAAATTGGTCGCCTATTAAAATTTTTGTGGCCAGACAGAAATTCTTGGTCGCCACAGATATTTTCGACATTTGAAAAGGTCGAAAGTTGTCTTGTAAAGCCCTTCAAGACTGTTAGGGGTGATATCCGCGTGCATTCAGTAGGTCTCCGTCGCATGTCTTCAAAAAGAACGAATTTAGACGATAAAATGATGTTAAACAGGAAACGATTGATACACAAGCCAGGTTCATTGACAATTTAATTAAAACTAATGGAATTCAATCTTGTACTGTCGTCGTGTTAGTGGAGAGTACATTTAAAAACTAGACTGCGTATTTATTTTCAAAAAGTTACAATCCTTTCTAGTTCACCAATCTGTTTGTTGATATCATTTCCATTGTATGTTCAAAAACCTGAATCGGATTTAGAGGCTCCGTCTATAGAATTCAAGTGGTGGATAGGGGGAATGCCATGTGTATTCGGGTTATTCAGGTCAAAATACGGAAAGCCTGGCCGCGAACAATTGTACCGGAACTGTGTGAAGAACGCCACGCTCCATGCAGTAAAAAAGATCATATATTCATTTTTAAAAGAGAGCAGACTCGCCAGATGTGGTGAAAAAAAACTAAATTTCCTGCCCCTACCCATTTGTCACATTCTTTAATATATGTTTAGTTGATTTACTTGTTGGCATCCTGATATAGCTCAAATACTGCTAACCGAAAATTTAACTTTAAATAATTAATCAATCTATATATTCTTTTAAGGAGAGCATCTCAACAGGGCTAAATTTCCAGCGCTACCCATTTCTTCCCTGTTTCCAGTGGCAATCAAAACTTGTTGCCCTGATAATCCCTTCCATCTTTATTTCGTTCCCTTCATGTAGAAACATATTCTAAAAGACCCATAACATTGCTACTTTAAAGTTTCAAAAGTTAAAGAGATGGAAGAAAACAATTCAACATCAGAGAGCCTAAAAATACGGCTTTTTTCCAGTCCCCAACATGTAACAAAGTGGTCGCGCAAAAGGCGACTGGTTTTAATATTTAGTAGCCAATCGCTATATTTGGTCGCCTAGGCGACCATTTCAGTCAATTAAATAGAGCCCTGCACATGCCACAATTCAAAAGCGAACTGTACCAGAAACATAAATAACGATAGCAACTCTGGATAGCCAGTGGTAGGGTTAAACCGGTTAATGGGTACCAAAAACCTCTCTTCTCTGTTTCGTTTACCTATAATATAATAAACATACGAAAAAACCCAATGCAGGTAGACTTCCAACTCCATGACCACTATCTTGAAAAAGAGAAATATATGACAAAACGTAATTTTGAAATATGGGTCAAAGATTGCTCGCTGCTAAACTGCTGGCTAGCTAAAGGAACCTAGTCTGCTGGTAAGAAATTGTTCCACTAAGGAAGAATAAAGGGCTACGCCAAGCGCAGCATGACACGACCGCAGCATGTCGACCCCTGAAATTAAAACAAGTGTAATTCAAAATAAATCTGGACACATTAAAAAGCTTCACATAGTAATTTGAAGGACACAATATGGAACTTGAAGAATTAATTACCTGCACACAAACCTGGAAAAATAAAAATTATCCCTTTTGATCCCTTATTGATTGGCAACGGTAAGAGCTGAACAAAATCTGGGGAACTAAATCTTGCATCAAAATAAATCCCTGGAAAATACAGCAAAATTCGAAACACATGCGCGATTCTTTAAACGGCCTAAACAAACAACGTGCATGAAATAGGTATTATCTGTCAATCAAACGCAGGTCAGTCATATGCAACATACCCGTTCTAAACAAATTAAACAGGGCGTGATATCTGTACGTCAATCAAATACAAACATTTTATTCAGATTATATGACAAGAATCTTTGCATATTTTAGAAATCTGGTATTGTCAATATGGAAGAAAATGCTCGCCGTGTATAAGAAATTATACATGGCTATATATTCAAGATGAAGAACAATAATAAAAGCGTTGTTCCTTTGCTTGTTTTTACCATGACTTTTCCTCATATGAAAAAGAAAGGAAATGGGGTAATTGTCAAGGAGACAACATCCCATATCCAGGTTAAAACGACCCAAAACGCATCTAGGGGTAAACGTAGGTCTTCAACACAGTGGGGAACCTCACACCATATAGCAAGCCCTAAATGGCCCCAAAAAGGTAAAAAGTGAATAAATCAATGTACAAAAACAACATCCAATAACCCAATTATCAAGAAACTATTTAAATTTTATAAGAAGACAAGGACAAGCCAATGGCCAACATATTCCTGACTTGGGACAGGCGCAAAAATTGCGGTGGGGTTGAACTCGTTTTCTTGGATCCAAACCCTCCCCTATGTGTGTCATGTGAATTTACTCCATATTCTTTCTTTCACAACCTATAGCATTTTCGTTTTAACAAAATCTAGAAATTTGTAGAAACAATTATATGTTAGAAATGAGATGTTTTTCCCGCGCCAAAATATGACAAAAATAACAAAATAAAGTGATTATAATTGTGTTAGTTTTTGGAAAGTATACGGTCATCGATACAATGTGAAAAAATCTGACAATTCAATTTAATTTATTTATTTACTTTTTTAATTTGCCCGATGGAATTTCAATATTTACTATACTTTTGTAATTTACTTTCTTTCAGTAATAAACAAACTTTCATAAAAAAAGTAATCCACAAGCGTCCAAGTAAACCAAAATACATGCAACACATTGACTCAGGATCCGGAGATAATTCTTCAAACGGCGATGT
>MJUU01050877.1:0-34819 GCA_002080025.1 Modiolus philippinarum | reverse complement strand
CATTGGGGAGGGGGGGATCAGATATGTTGGAATTACGATCTTACTATATTGAATTATATAAAGGAAAAATCTGCGAACTATTTTCTATGTAAGACTAGAAAGTACCAGCTTGGGTTATCGGGAAAATTAAAGGTAAATTTAACTTTAATCGCATAAGTAAGGATATCCCGTGTACCTGTGTCAGTTCATTGAAGGTGGTACACTGTGTTAGTCGTCAGGGTTGGCATGCTGGTGACTGCCCTATTGTTCGAAGGTCAGGTAGTTCGATAGTCCGAAGGTCAGGTAGTCCGGAGGTCCGATAGTCCGAAGGTTCGATAGTCCGAAACTGTCACAACCTATAGTCCGAAACTGCTCAACCGGTGAAAAAAGTTTATTGAAAATGTTGAAGAAGACTTATAGAGATAAGTTGAAGTCTGATGCTGATTTTGACGGAAATTAATGTAATGTAAAATTGATAAATACTGAATGTTATTTATTCAAGACCCCCCCCCCCNCAGATTCTAGCTTAGTTTTTGCAGTAAGTGGTATGCGATGTCTGTTCGTCCTTCTCTGGTAAATGGTCCAAAACTTTTCATTAAAACATCTTTCTCTTTAAAACCACTGGATCAGTAATTAAACAAATTAGCCACAACAGTCCTCGGATGTTCACTTTAAAAAAAATCCGTCAAATATCAACACCACATCCATATTCAAGGTGGGCGCAAACGGTAGTTGCCATATTTGTCAGTACGAAATGATTTTTTGTAAGAGACCTTCCACACATGATTCCTTGAAAGTTTTAGCTTCAGCGGAGATGGCCAAATGTATTCTCCAGAAGGGCCAAATGTAAAACTATGCTGCGGGCTCACAGTCTGCATTTTAATGGAGCGGAACGGAATGAGCAATCATTGTAAAATTTTAATTTTCGACTTTAAGAATTTCTATTAAACTTGAAATTTCGATTTTTTTATTTTTTCAAACTTAATATTTTAAATTTCGTCTAAAAATTTTGAATTTCTAAACACAAAATTTTGACTTCTTCAAACTCGGAGTTTCTACATTTTCAAACTCAAAATTTTGTATACGTCATACTCAAAATTTCGACTTTTCAAAACTTTAAATTTTGACTTTTAAAAAGTCGAAATTTCCGCTTTTGAATAACTCAAAATTTTGGCAGTTATAACTCAAAATTTGGGCTTAAAAGTTAAAAAACTTTAATATGAACCTTATTGAATTTCGACTATCTGAAACTCAAATTTTCGACTTTAAAAACTCAATATTTCGACTTTTATAAAGCCGAATTTTTTTTGTTAAAACAGTTGAAAATGTGTCGGTTTGAAAAAGCAGAATTGTCAAGTTTAAAAATAGAAAAAGTCGAAACTTTATTTGAAAATGTCAAAATTTTGACTTAAATTGGGTTTAAAGAAATTTGAAAATACAAGTTTTAAGAAGTCGAAATTTGAGTTTGAAAAAAAAGTTGTTTTTTGTCCCGTTTTTGTTTTTTTCTTTTTGTTTTTGTGCGTATTTTTATCACACATCAACGGTACGCAGTGAATCAATGTCATCCAAGAATGAGTTGACAAACTAAATTTTGTCCTTGTGTAACGGGCACATTAATGTGCATTAATGCTTCATTTCCCCTAGCCCAATTAGCACACAAAACCACATTTAATTTAGTAAACTGGCCTGCTATCTTTCTGTTGCCATCAGAATTTCGCACTTTTCATGTAGACCTCTTAGAGCATATGTTGGGAATGTCTTTTAGAGAAAATGTCTACATTTTTCCCTATCTTGGTTTTATAAAGGGTTAATTTCGGATTATTTGATCTTCGGACAATCGGACCCTTGGATTATCGGACCTTCGGACAATCAGACCTTCGGACTATCGGACCTTCGGACTATCGGCCCTTCGGACTATCGTTGTGTAACCTTCGTGCTTGGGAGTCATTATGCATGTTATGTACCGAATTTTGTGAAATTAGATAAAATGCAACCTTCAAAACCAATACGGGACTTTTGAGTTAATTGGGTGTCATAAAGAAAGTTCATCAAAATGCATTCAGTCGACGGAGAAATCATTCATCATTTTATTACTGAAGACCTAAGGGTGAACAATGTTCAATCTACTCTGCTTTTCGTCAATTAAAAATCTAGTTATATTTGTCATGTGGCGATTGCTATGGTACACTTCAAATTAATAAATAATTTGGTTGTAGATGGTATGTCAGAATTTAATTAATTATTTCTGCAATAGATCAAAAATTCAGTTTCATTCCCGCTTCCTTCTGTCTTCAATAACACAAAAAGCTTAATACCGAACTTACTGTGAATTCTCATTTTGAAAGTCCCGTATTCTGATTTTTTCGTTCCTCGTAACTACAGAGAAGTGTTTTTTTTAGCTCACCTGACCCAAAGGGTCACTGTGAGCTATTCCCATCACTTGGCGTCCGTTGTCCATCTGTCGTCCGTCCGTCCGTCTCCGTCCGTTAAACTTTTCAAATTGTCATCTTCTCCTCTGAAACCACTGAAGTTAATTCGACCAAACTTTACAGGAATGATGTATAGAAGGTCCTTTACAAACATTGCTCATTTCGTTCCGATCCGACAAAAAACATGGTCGCCACCGCGGAACTAATGTTTAACATTGGACCCTATGGGAAAATCACATTTTCATCTTCTGCTCTGAAACCACTGAAGCAAATTCAACCAAATCTCACAGAAATGATGTACTAAATGTCCTTTACAAAGATTGCTCATTTTGTTCTGATCCGACAAAAACTATGGCTGCCAACGTGGAACTTAGGTTTAACATTGGACCCTATGCAAAATCACATCTTCATCTTCTGCCCTGAAATCACTGAAGCAAATTCAGCTCAACTTCCCGGAATTATGTGCTAAAGGTCTTTAACAAAGATTGCCCATTTCATTCAGATCTGATAAAAAAACACGGCAGCCTTATCAGCACGGAACTTAGGTTTAACATTGGACCATACTGGAAAATCACATTGTCATGTTCTCCTATGAAAGGACTGAAGCAAATTCAACCAGACTTTACAGGAATGATGTACCAGGGGTCCTTTACAAAGAATGCAAATTTTATTTCAATCCGACAAAAACAATGCCGCCAGTGAAGAACTTAGGTTTAACATTGGACCCTATGGGAAAAGTCACATTTTTATCTTCTCCTCTGAAATTGCTGAAGCGAATTCAACCAAACTTTACAGGAATGATGTACGTAAAGCACTTTACAAAGTTTGCTCATTTCATTTTGATCCGAAAAAAGACATGGCCTCTAGTGCAGAACATAGTTTAACATCGTAGTCTGGTATGTGAAACCATACTTTTCATTATCTTCTCTGAAACTATTCAAGCAAATTTAGCTAAACTGTGTTTGAATGGTGTATTGAAGCTCCTTTACAAAGATTACTCATTTCAATAGGATCAGACAAAAAACACTTGTGCCAATGGAGAACATAGCTTAACATTAGACCTCATTGGTAAAATACATCTTTTTTGGTCATGCATGGCATAGAAGCATTTTGTCAGGTGAGTGATACAGGCTCAGTCTCTGAGCGTCTAGTTTTATTATTTCACCTACACATGTACGGTTGTCCCTGTACTACCCTTTTCAATTTCAGACACATGTCGACCACAGAGTACGCAATTTTCCTGAGGGTTGTCTTGGCGAATTATTTTCCTTTCCGCTCATTCTGGCGGCAAAAAAATCCTTATTTAGTAAACATTGGAAATGCAGACGTTTGCTCAAAATCGCATTCGAGTTGCAATTAAATCACCATTATACATTTCTCATTGCTTTAGATTCAAGTAGGTCATATGAATAAACAATAGATGCGGAATTCCACGGGTCTTACGTAGCAAATGCTATTTCAGAAGTGATATTGATAATGCAGTTTTAACAACAGATTAGATATTTAAAAATACACGCAAATTTCATTTTCCTATGGGAATTCGAGTTTCCCGTTGCATTTAACTCGAAGAATTTAAGCCCTCTCTGTATAAGAAATTTGAAGTGATCACCAAAATGAGAGGAATATAAGGCGGGTTAAGTTTTGATTTTTATAACCCCTTTGAGAAATACGGTTATTGAAATGGTGATGTACGTCAGGCGGACAAATTGGCAGGTAAGCTGGGAGCTGCCAACTATTGAAAGTTCAGCCTTTCTGAACTATTCAACAGAATTTCATGCAGCTTTGTTTGTAGAAAGAACATGATAAGTAGATGTGCAAATTTTAGGGGATTTTTTCGTCATGTATATTTTTCTAGGGGTTATGTCCNTGAAAGCACAACTCATGAAACTGCTCAACAGAAATTTCCTCGACTAACGAGTCCGGGCCGATATGACAGTCTCGGGATGATATCATTGCCGATATGGAAAAGAGCATATATATATGTGATATAATTTTATACACACAACCTTGAAAATGTGGAATTCAAAAGTATATGATGTGTAAATGAACTCCTCTAATTTGTTTGGTAATTTCTGATTCACGTATAGTGTCCAAGTACATATGAACTATCCCAGAAGCTAATAATTGCCATGCAAATTTACTCTAGAAATCGTTATTCCCCCTGGATCAAACACATGCCCTTCTCGTTTCAAGGTGCTGGGGCCGAATTCCTTGTCTTAAAATAGTGGTATTCGGATTTCCCAAAGTTAAGAATGACCAATATCGATTTCCCGAAAATGATTTTGCATTTCCCTTATTGAAAAAATTCATTTATTGGTAGCCTAGGTAAATTTTTGCTTTACATAGTGTTATGAGGTGGAAGTTTTATTTCCAACATGTTTACAAAAGTGGTCTAGTTCAGTGGATTCGGTATTCTGCAATGAACTTAAAATTTTTCTCGATGAAATTAGTTTTGAAACTGTTCTAAGACTTCTCATGAAAGTTTATTTCAAGTGAAAATGGAAAGACTTTTGTAATCATGGCATTGATTTCTGTTTATTGTGCAAAAAATATGTTATAAAAATGAATTAAAATAAGTTTAACATTCGAGGTTATCTCCCATAATGTCCTGTACGTGGATGAGTCTGCACGTTGATGAATCTGTTCGTGGATCCGAAGCTGTCGATCTCAACATAATGAATACTCAATGTAACAAAATGAATATGTAACAAAACAAAATGATGAATCAAAAAAACAAAAAGCTTTTTTTACACAACAAAGAGAATTTAACATAACAAAATTGCTTCTTTACATAACACAATCAAAATGTTACAAAACAAAATGATGAATCAACATAACAAAAAGTTATTTGGCACAATAAAATGTCAATTTAACACAACAGAATAATGAGTTAACATTACAAAATGACAATTTTACTCAACAAAATGGTGACCCAACATAACAAAAATAATAAACTAACATAATGCAATATTAAGTTGATCGAACAAGAATTATGATATAAACAAAATGATCAATCAACACAACAAAAAGCATTTTTGACACAACAAAATGACAATCTAACACAACAAAATTACAATTTAGCATAACAAGAAAAAAAGTTAACACAACAAAATAATAAAATAACAAAACAAGATGGCGATTTAACACAACAAAATTATAAGTTAACATAACAAGAAGACAATTTAACACAACAACAAGACAATTTAAGACAACAAGAAGACAATTTAACACAACAAAATGATAAATCAACATAACAACATAATAAACTAACATAATGAAATATAAAGTAGACAGAACAAAATAAATTATATGAACATATGACAGCTATGGCGTTCCATATAAAATCATCTACGGTCTAAAATTTAAGCATATGTTCAGCTGTCAGAATTTTGGATTGTATGTAAAAGGTCTTAACTGCGTACACATATATGACATGTAGGTTTTGTATATTTCTGTCGGCTGTTATATAGATACATATAAGAAATAATCCAAGGCAGGTATAAGGTAATTGTCATTTAACAACAGACTTGATCTTTTATTTCGATTGAAACCAGAGCGAAATTGTAAATTGACCTGATCCGACGAGTTAATATGCAAAGCGTTTTTTTTTTTTTTTTTTTTTTTTTTTTTTTTTTTTCTAGAGGCATCAACAGTATGATACTTTAAATACTAATAAGAGCAGCTTGTTAAAAAAAAATAGAAAATTCATATTCTGAGCTACTGTTCATATTTGCTGGCTGGATTTCCTTTTTTGACGAATTCTTAATATCTTCAAAGTGCCCAAACAGTTTTCCACATGTTTATCTTCCTATATAAATAAATGTATCATTCTGTTGAGCAGTAAGTTGAAAGCATCTTTTTTCGAAATAAATCAATTTCACCCATTTTTGGCCAGGTTGCACGTACATGTAGGGTACCTATTTTGTGAAATCAACTCCTCTTACAGTTTTCAACCCTGATCTTTGAAACTTACATTGTAACAGAATGTTTCTATATATATTGAAGATGTGCACCTGACTTTTTGGAATTATTTTGGAATTTTTTTCATACTTTTCCGGACTTATGAACTTAGTCATTTTTTATCGACATTTTTAACAGAGGGTACCTATTTTGTGAAATCAACTCTTCACACGGGTTTTAACTCAGATCTTTGAAACTTTAGAGAATGTTTATATATATATTGAAGATGTAAATCTGACTTTATGGAATTATTTTGGATTTTTTTCATACTTTACCTGACTTTTATAGTCATTTTTAACAGAGGGTATTCTATACAGCCAACATAGACCCATTTACTTGAAAGGTCCATTAAATAAGGAACCTTAAAAACAACAACACCAAAACGAAACCCGGCCATTTGAGTCTTTGACCCATTTTTTATTGTTGTAGCTGCAGAATATAAAGTTAATACCTACAATCCTCCAACAAATGAGGAACAGCCGATTCAATACGTCTGTGCAAATCGTTAAAGGAATAACTTAATTCCATTCTGTTTTGTCTTTGCAGCAGGATATACTATTTGCAAAAAAGAGAATATTAGAATCTAAAATGGGAGAAAGTGCTAGATTAAAACTCTCAGACATGCAAGGGTAATATCAAAATATTCTATATCTAGACACGCCGAGTAAATGAACTATTGAATCTAAACCTGGGGAATTCCAAGATTTCTAAATAAGGAAAAACACTATAAGATTATTACAGAAAGAAAACTAACGGACAAAAAATCTCAAATGACAATGCAAGATGGAAAATGCCGTGTAAAAAATACTAGAAATCTTACGTCTCAGTATGTCTGGGATGTTTACGACTTGGATTTTGATTATTTGTCTCTCCATCCAAAAAAGTCAAACAAACCACTTTTGAAAAGTCATTTTTATTTTACCTTTCTGACGTCATGATTCATAGGGCATTGATATGAGACTTACATATTTCTGATTTCTCTGTATTTTCTCGAAGTCAGTTCCCTTCATGTAATTCGTGGAAAGGGGTGGAGCTTCATCTGTGCATCAACTTAATTTGCAAAATATTGTTGCAATGTTTGTAGCTCCTCGATGCTAAAGATTAAAGCATTTATAATTTCTTTCTATTCAAATATTGTTTTTTCAAATGCAGTCAATATTTATAAAATACTATTAAATCGTCTTCTTTATCAATTTATGTTGACTTAGCCGAGTATATTGTCACGATATAAAACTTTTCCCAAATAAAACGTGCAATTTGTTTTGCATCCCTTGTGTAAAAAAATAATTTATTTCTTTGTCCGAGGAGAAATACGTTTCTTGAAACGCGACAGGCTTTATCTGTTATCTTAATATCTCTGATATGGTGGTGGAACTGTGTATATATCTTTAACTGTCTTATTGTATTATTTGACATCTTGAAATGCTTTAAATATTTAGTTAAGTAGTACAACACTAAATTCTTTGTTTACGATCCAAACAGACAAATAATTGATTTCGTGAATACATTGATAAGTAGAAAGGCTGAAGTAGTATCTTTTCGAAAAGTAGAAAAAAAAATGGAATTATATTGAGTAAATGAACATGTGACAAAAACGCACACGATACATAACAAATGAAAGTTTATCAAGGACAGGGCTTTTATTCCTGTCTACATTTTGATGTCGCCTGATGGTCTTCAACCAGAGGTGAACAATATTCATCCCATCCGGTGAGATAAAGAAGGCCCTTACCGTGAACTTTAGCGGTATTCTTTACAAAAACTAGAAAAACTGTGAGCAAAGCTCATTAATAAATACCCCCCCCCCCAAAACCCATTTGATTCCAGAAATTATAAAATCAGTCAAATCAAATCCTTAAATAGAGGGTGCACATCTACATTATGTCATGAACACTGTACTAAAGTTTCATGAAAATATATTCAGTGGTTCAGGAGGAGTAGCGTATAAGAGATGGGTACCCACTAGTAATGTAATGGGCAAGTCAAGGTTTGGTATGGGAAACTCTAAAAATCATTCGAATCAAATTCTGAAATAGGAGATGCACATCTGCATTATGTTATTAAGACTGTGTTAAAGTTTCATGAAAATCTATCCAGTGGTTCAGGAGGAGTAGCGGGTAAGAAATGGGTACCCTCCTTGTAATGTAAAGGCTAAGTCCATGTTTTGCTATGGGAAACCCCAAAAATCGATCAAATCTAATTCTGAAATAGAGGGTGCACATCTACATTATGTCATGAACACTGTGCTAAAGTTTCATGAAATTATATTCAGTGGTTCAGAAGGAGTAGCGGATAAGAGATGGGTACCCACTAGTAATGTAATGGGTAAGTCAAGGTTTGGTATGGGAAACTCCAAAAATCAATCGAATCAAATTCTGAAATAGGATGTGCACATCTACATTATGTTATTAAGACTGTGTTAAAGTTTCATGAAAATCTATTCAGTGGTTCAGGAGGAGTAGTGGATAAGAGATGGGTACCCCCCTTGTAATGTAAAGTCTAAGTCCATGTTTTGCTATGGGAAACCCAAAAAATCAATCAAATTAAATTCTGAAATAGGAGGTGCACATCTACATTATGTCATAGAGACTGTGTTGAAAATTCATCAAAATCTATTCAGTGGGTCAGGAGGAGTAGCGGATAAGAGATGAGTACCCTCAGGTGTAACGGAAAGACGGAAGGACGGAAGGACGGACGGACAACCCCATCACTATATACCCCCCACTTTTCAGGTGTGGATATAATTATATCAAGGTCACTCCCTTGCTTAGTCCATGTTCTTACGCATATAGCTGTTACTGGCATGTAATGCTATATTATATAAGCATATATGATCCACAGAAAAATTTTGTAAGGATATTTGCATGCAACTGAACGATCATCGATTTCTAGAATCTTATTTGATGGTGTTACCATTATAAGTTGGTATACAAACTCATTGTCCTGAATCATTTGTTGTAGTGTACCCGATTTGATTTCCTTAAACTGTGTTAATGAAAATTACGTTTATCTTAATTCTTGGTGAGTGGTGCCCAAGTCATAAAGAAAAATGATAATTGCAATTAACGATTTGAAGACGGCTGTTTCCTGGAAAGAGACGCATATTTTGCCATAATTTGAAGACATTAAAACCAATAAACGCGCATCGACGAACAACAAAGACAATAAAATAACACAAAGGTTAACCAGTTTTAAGTCAAAATATTAGCATTCATGGGAGAAATTTAAAGGACGACAAATGGAAGAACAGACAACGTTTACGATTATATCTGATCTTGGAAGACTGCCCAATACCAGTGAAGTGCTCTTCTTATTCATTAATTAGATATCTTTTCTTGAATTTGTTTTGTTATGATAATAAAAAGGAATTACTCTTGTCAGTTTTCCTCATTTCACTAACATCTAAGGTATAACTTGCTTGCACTGAACATGAAAAGGATATCGATAACGAAACACTCCCAAAGCGGAAACCATATCTGTATTCAACAAGTATATTGACACATTTGGCTGAAGTTAACAGACACTGTTGGATTAAATACAGGTCCAGATAGTGTACTGTAACTTCAGCAACAAATGCTAGATTTGATTTTGTTTCATATTCTAACAAATTATAAAAGTATTAACAGAGTTGCGTAGCAACACGTCGCAGTATCGTCATTATATATCTGAACTATTTCGTAAGGCCTCATTTTAAATAACACTATCCATTAATCAATTAACGTTTCGCATTTAAACTAGTGCGAAATATCACATAGAAGCCGAAACAGTGTTTAAAGTGATCGTAAGTTTACATACACTTTTACTGGCTAAACCTATTTTTCCCCAAGTCCAAAAAGGTGAGATATGTATACATGTGGATGTTTGCCAATATCTGTGTCGTTTGTAAAGTAAATAGGAAAAGATGTTATTGAAGTGAGAAAACAATTCAGTACTTTAATGATAAAACAGAAAAAACGGACATGTTTTATACGCCCATCAAAGACGGATGTATCATTGTATACCCTCTGTCCGTCCGTCCGCCCGTTCACTTTTTTTGGTTTCGGGACATTTTTTCTGAAACCGAAATATTGATTTCATATTTGGTATATGAGTATAGTTGGGTGCAGACATAACCTCTCGTCCAAGTTAACTCTTGAAATTCTAGAAACGGTCATAAATAATGACTGCTCTAAGTTAACTTAGAGCAGTTCTAAAAGCGGTCATAATTGGTTCTACGTGGAACTGTTCTAAAAGCTGTCATAGTTCTAAAAGACAGTGGTAATAAAAATGGTCATTGTTCTAAGTTTACTTAGAGCAGTTCTAAAAGTGGTCATACACTAGAGCAGTTCTAAAAGTGGTCATTACAAAAGTTCCCTATGGGTCGTGATAACGGGGCTATCTTTGTGGCGATCATATGATATTCCGGGTATTATAGGAAGTTTTATTATTGCTGGTATCGAGATTACAGAAATTGTCCCTTTTGTCGTTAATTTTAGTTGGGGGGGGGGGGGGGGGGGGTAGGGGTGCGTGTGCAAGATCGTGTCTGTTAATGTGCTTTGGGCATTTTCAGTTCGGCGTTAATGTTTTTGGTAAAATAAATCTGTTTTTAACCGTTTTTGAACCATTTGGTGTTTTCTTTACTTTGTGTAAACTGTTAAATGGAAATAAAAAGTATTGTTTTCTCTTAATAATAATAGAGTGCGACTTGTTTTGTAGATTTTTATCACAGATTAAAAATAGGATTTAAAACTTCCTGTAAATTTGTCTAAAAATAGATGGCAAAAGGGACATTTTCTGCAATCAATATAATACCAATGCCCATAATCATGAAACTCAATATAATTTGATTACAATCATATGTCGAAAAGGACATTTTCTAAAATCGACATAATATCGATGCCAGCAATCAGGAATTTGAATAAAATCATATGGCAAAAGGGACATTTTTCGCCATCGACATAATATCAATGACCGCAATCAGGAATTTGCATAAAATTATATGGCAAAAGGGACATTTTCTGCAATCGACGTAATATCAATGACCGAAATCAGGAATTTGAATAAAATCATATGGCAAAAGGGACATTTTCCACAATCGACATAATATCAATGACCGCAATCGGAAATTTTAATAAAATCATATGACAAAAGGGACATTTTCTGCAATCGACATAACATCAATGACCGCAATCAGAAATTTGAATAAAATCATATGGCAAAAGGGACATTTTCCACAATCGACATAATATCAATGACCGCAATCAGGAATTTGAATAAAATCATATGGAAAAAAGGGACATTTTCCACAATCGACATAATATCAATGACCGCAATCAGGAATTTGAATAAAATCATATGGCAAAAGGGACATTTTCCACAATCGACATAATATCAATGACCGCAATCAGAAATTTGAATAAAATAATATGGCAAAAGGGACATTTTCTGCAATTGACATAATATCAATGACCGCAACAAGGAATATAAATAAAATAATATGGCAAAAGGGACATTTTCCACAATCGACATAATATCAATGACCGCAATCAGGATTTTGTATAAAATCATATGGCAAAAGAGACATTTTCCGCAATTGACATAATATCAATGACCTCAATTAGGAATTTGCATAAAATCATATGGCAAAAGGGACATTTTCTGCAATCGACATAATATCAATGACAGCAATCAGAAATTTGAATAAAATCATATGGCAAAATTGACATTTCCCACAATTGACATGATATTGATGCCTGCAAGCAGGAATTCGAATAAAATCATATGGCAAAAGGGACATTTTCCGCAATCGACATAATATCATAACCGCAATCAGGAATTTGAATAAAATCATATGGTAAAAGGGACATTTTTGGCAATCGACATAATATCGATGCCTGCAATCAGTAATTTGAATAAAATCATGTGGCAAAAGAGACATTTTCCGCAATCGATATAATATCAATAACCACAATCAGGAATTTGCAATGAAATCGTTTGGCAAAGGTGACATTTTCAACAATCCACATAATATCAATGACCGCAATCAGGAATTTGCATAAAATCATATGGCAAAAGGGACATTTTCTGCAATCGACATAATATCGATGCCTGCAATCAGTAATTTGAATAAAATCATATGGCAAAAGGGACATTTTCCGCAATCGGCATAATATCAATGACCGCAATCAGGAATTTGCATAAAATCATATGGCAAAAGGGACATTTCCCACAATCGACATAATATCAATGACCGCAATCAGAAATTTGAATAAAATCATATGGCTAAAGGGACATTTTCTGCAATCGACATAATATCAATGACCCAATCAGAAATTTGAATAAAATCATATGGCAAAAGGGACATTGCCCGCAATCATGAAACGTAATGTTATTTGACTAAAAACAGATGGCAACAAAAGGGACATTTTCTGCAATCCATAAAATATCTATGCCCGCAATAACGAAACTCATGTAATTTTAATAAGAACAGAGGGCAAAAAGCCCGACAAAAAGGACGTTTTCTGCAATTGATATAGTATTGATGCCTGCAATTATAAAACTTCTTGTCATGTTTCGATTTAATACAAAGAGAATAGCCACTATAGCCACCTGCGGTTTTAATTTCCTATTTTTTTTTTCAATAAGAAATTTAAACATGTTATTAATTTTGTACATGGACTTAATATTTTAGTCCCAGATTTGGACGATTTTTAACCTACGCCTTTGTTATTATAAGTATCTCGGTGATTTCCGAGTATATTTAATACTTTATTCTTAATCAGAACAGTTCTCAACTATGACTGCTTTAAGAATACTTCCTGACCATGACTGCTTTTAGAACAGATTATGGCCGTTTTTAGAACTGTTCTTGACAATGACCGTTTTTAGAACTGTTCTTGACAATTACCGTTATTAGAACAATTCTACAAAATGACTGCTTTTATAACTGCATTTATGACTGCTTTTAGAACTGCTCTAGATCCGTTCTAGGACAATTCTAAGTTAACTTAGAGCAGTCATCAGAACAGTTTTAAGTTAACTTCGTGAGAGGTTATGACTGCACCCAACTGTATATATATGGGTTAGATACAGATCAAGTTAGAATTCGGTTCCGGTCGGTTGCCTAAGTTAAATTTTGAAAATATATGTTTCCGTTTTTTTTCTGTAACCGCCTGACATTTTGAATTTATATTTGGTATGTGAGTAAACCTCATATGTACTCTTTGTTCAATTACTATTATCTTAATTTATGTAAACTCTAAAACCGAAGGATTAACTCCCTCCATCATAGTGTTGTCCCTAGTTATATTTGATATTACTGATTGTTCGGATTTCGTTTGGTTTTATGCATTGTCAACATTTTTTGAAACTATGGATTTCCTTTGGTTAGGTTCTAGTGTGGCTGATGAGGAATTAATTTCCGAAATGGCCATACAACCCATTAAAATTATTGCAGTTGGATTTAGCATATGTGTTATGGTCTCATGTTCATCAAAATAAATTGTGAAAGCTACCAAAACGCTTTCCGTAAAAGTAAACGAGAAACTGGTTTTACTTTATGTCACGACGAGACTTAATTGTTTTAGCCTATTATACCATAGAGGCTTCTCCGTTTTTAAACAGTAGAAATTACCTCAATACTAAATGAAAATGAAGCGGAAAGAGGTGTCGTGATGTGGGGTTGGGACAAAGCGAATAAGACTTTCCTCCATTCATAAGAAGGTTAGAAAAAAAAACGGAAAATTGAGAGATAACAAAAAATTACACGCCGTATTGACACAATATCTTAATTTAATTCGTTTTCTTTTATTAATGGAATATAATTGTTACTTCATATCATTTGACATGTTTGCGCCTAATTTGCGTATTATTCCGTTAACGAAGCATTTCCTAAACAGGAGACCATACTTATTTCATAGATCGATAATGAAACATTTGTCTTCCAGTTAACAGACAGCTTAATTATTACAATGAGTAAAATGTGGATTATCACTTCGTTATTAGTCAACTGCATTTTGACAGCTTCAAAACGATTTACACACTAAAAAGGGCTATGTTTTTCAAGTCAATTTGATAGAATTTAATTCTTCAAATGTATAAAGCTTTGCAACACACATAAAACAATGTTGGCATGTTGACCACACTATAGCTAACTAAATTCGGGAGTTGTCATTTGATTTATATATGGAATATAGGACATTTTGTTTTTGATACGGACTTTATCACGGCCAGTATCAAGTAAGCCCGTCAGGGCGAGTTTCATGCGTTACGCCGTGATAAAGTCCGTATCAAAAACAAAATGACCTATATTTCTTTTATCTGTAATTCACAAAATGATAAATAAAACTTTATAATAAATAGAAATAAGCTGAAATTTCTATTTTAGCGCAATTTATCTATTGTTTATTGCAATAGTTTATATGAATTCTTCATTCAACGTGTTGCGTGTATGAACACAAAGATAGTGCCAAAACGTGACGTCGGCATAGCAACCCGCACGTGACTCCTTCACAGTGACCCGATATTTTCGTGATAGTGTCCAGTTCGGTGATACTAAGAATATCAGTATCTGTAGATCAAAGAAAACATACAAATTACCGATAAATACTGATTACACAACATACAAACCTCATTGCTACTGGATTTCTATTTTGATATACAATTCGGTAACGAGTACTTCTTTTTAAACTACTTTTGGACTGTGGATTGGTAGGTTACCCCTTGAAACACGTGTACAGCAGAATGAAATTTACTATCGTTATGCAAATTAGGTACATTTGTATTTTGTAACCAAATTTTCTTAAAACTAATGAGTATCTCCTTCTTGCAAAGCTCTGTTCTAGGCTGATTTTGCCAATACTTTCTGGATCATATTGGTAATTTGTCCTCTGTCAGATTTTACAAATAGATATGTATGTATACCGATTTCCACATGTTTTGATTTGATATGCACTGAAGAGACCTCGAGCTCATTTGTCAAGTAACGCATATGCAGAAACTGGATTGACAGTGGCTTCGGTATTTTTATTTTTTATTTGTTATCACGGGGCCGATGCCTCTGCTGGTGGACTGTTAGTCTCCGAGAGTATTCACCAATCCAGTAGCTAGTGATTCGGTGCTGTCCAAAAGGCTGATTTTGCTTGGAAAACTTGCAGTATCTGGACTTTGTTCACGACTGGGGAGTGTCTCCCTCTCATATCGCTCTGCTTTGCTTGTTTTGGCTTTGCTCTTTGCATATTACGAAATTTACTGTCTTTATGTAACTTTCGTATTTCGATAGCAGGTACATTAATTAAAGAAACACACTCAAAAGCATCTTAGTTTGCAATTACTAAAATAAACAGAATATGTACTAATTGTGCTTTTGATCGATGCGTTGTTCGTACTTTTGGCCTAAAAGGCTGTTTCAATTATTTTTTACTTGTTTGTTTGCTATCCATCTGTCTGTTGTATATCTTGTCACCAACTGCGTCGAGAAAGTTGAGCCGATAATAAGCAAACCTGAATAATCACATGCATATGTAGTTTATGTCCTATGAGTTAGAGGACGAAAGTTTATTGCAGCTATTGCTAAAGACATGGGGATTAACTGCGTTGTATATCTGTAAAAAAAGTGAAGTTTAAACTACTTAAATGTTGAACATGTCAAGGACTTAATCTGCTTGGAAATAGCTCCACAAAATCTTACAGGGATTTTTTTTTCAGTCAAACAGATTCGAACCTTGGGCGGTTTGGGGGGTTTTACATTAGATGTGTATCATACTTACTGTAGTTGGAAATAGAATAATATAAACTGTCAGTTCATTTTAATAGTGAATAGTTAGGTTGTTGAAATAACAGGTGATAGAATATGATTTTTTTTTCATTTTTATTGATTTTTGATTACTATAAATGTTGATATATGTTGCCATATTTGTATTTATCTTTTTTTTAAGTTTTACTTTATTTACTTTACTTTATCAGGTTGGGGAAAACCAATAATATCCTAATTAGGATCTATGGTTACCAGTTATTTGTTAATTATATTTTAGGGGTTGATATTATACCTCAATTGGGGTATAGTACCCCAATTTGGGTTTTCCCCAACCTGTTTATGGCACTTTATTTTATGGTACTCGGTGGATATCCTTTGTACAGAATTTGGCCTCCTATTTCGACATTTTTTGGTAATGAGTACTTCTTTTTTGACTACTTTTTAATTATGGCTTTCCATTTTATTTGATTCATATGCTGCTGATGAGAGCAATAATTCGTTCTTCTTTGACGTGTAATGGAATAATATCATTTTTATTATCTCTGTTAGGATTAAAGTGGTATACAGACTGTACAATTAAGCATTTAACAAGCCATCAAGTAGTTCTATTCATTTGAAATATTCAAAAGATTGTTTTAATTATGAGTTTGAGTAAAAAATTAGCTTAGCAAACGATATTATTTGTTTTCTGAAATTAGTCTTATCCATATTAAATAACAGCAGTAGAATACCGAAGGAACAAATGAGAGGCATTTACAAAAATCGAAGTCAAAAGACATGGCCAAAACGAGGACACAGAAAACAGTGGCGATAGACACAGAACATAAGAGTCATGAATACAAAGTTGTTTGTATTTACAGTTCCGATTTTTACTATTACAAGAAAGACGGAAACTGTAATAGGTTTCAAACCAACATTGCAGTTAAACAATGTTCTGTAGAACATTTGAACGGTTAATATTATTTTCATTACTGAATTTGTTTTCAACTCAACGTAAAAAAAAAAACATATCTTGTATAATGGCCAAATCGAAACGCAAAAAATCTAATAAAAATGGCAGATAAAATGGTAGTAAAAAAGTACAAAAGATTGATTGATTCATATGGGGTTTAGCGTCACTTTCAGCAGTATTTTAGCTATCTCATGACCGTGTTAAGTAATGGTGGAAACCGGAATGCCCTAAGAGAACCACCGACCTTGGGCAGGTAACTGACATACTTTATCACTTACTATAGTAAGTCGAGTGCACAGGTACAAAAGATAAAAATATTAAATGAAAATGTACTGGTAAAATAATACACGTCTTAAATAAATCCTTGATATAAGGAGCACCTTAACTGCATTGCATCTCCAATATATACTTTTAAGTAGCAAGAGAATTTCATGTTTCCATTGGATAATTTCTTTTTTCAAAAATCATTTGCCGATAATGTTAAAAGCTCTAGCAACCAACTGTACTGATAAACAGAAGGATTAGCTTTTTCCATACTTTTTTGACATACAAGAATATATATCATATGATTGATTAATGACAGATATAAACGTCCATTCCGCAGCTGCAACGAAATTCAAGCAAGAAATTTGGTTTTCTCACTGCATTTTGTGAAAGATGCATTCAACTTACTGTTCCATAAAGTAATAATGTTGTCAATAATAAGATTGATATGTTGATAAAATGACAAATTCGTATAATGGGCTACTGTTCATATTTACTGGTTTGATCTCTTTTTTGACCAATTCCTTATATCGTTTGTCTTTATATTGCTGAACAGGTGCGCAATATGTTATCAACATGTCTCTCTTATTTAGAACATGTTGGATGCGCCTTACAGTTCGGATTATTCCATTTTATCCTCTTGTTAGTGCTGCACCTAGATAATATGACTTTAAATGCCAACAATTCTGTTAGAAAGGAGCGGTAACCAACTTGCATGTAGGATTTACATTCTGCTAATAATAGGCTACCTGACTGAAAGTTATCAAATTATGAATTTTACACGTAGAGAGAGCAAGTCAGCTAATGTAATGGCCAATTTAATTAACTAGGAAATGTAATTCAATTGCAATGAATTACGTGATGACGGAATGGACATAAACCTATGTTAATTTACCCTCTATTGACAATATGGAAAATGACTGAAAATGCGTCCATGACCATCTTAATTTCGCGAGGACCGATATCATTCAAGTTTTAATGAGATATAACACCTTTAGTGCTTAAAATTACCTAAAAGTTCCCTCTGCTTGTTGACTGTTAGTCCCAGAGGGTATTCACCAACCAAGTAGTCAATACTTCTGTGCCGACTCGAAAACCGATTGTATTGACACTTACAATATCTAATTTTTGCAAAACTATGTTAAAAACTAGGTAGTATCCCCCTCATGCATAGCTCTATCCTTAGCTGAAGTTTGTTTTTTTCTATTTAGAGCATTTGGTTATTTTGTTCTATATCAGCCTTAACGTACTTTTCGGTTAATGGATTTCCAAATTTTTGGTTTTATCTGCACTGATGAGACATTAGTTGTCGAAATTCATATATGCAGAAAATAAATTATCAGTAACTTTCGTAATTTGTTATTAATTACCACTTGGCCGATGTGTCTGCTGGTGGACTGTTAGTCCCCCAGAGTATTCACCAACCCAGTAGTCAGTGCTATGATGCTGACCCGAAAACCGATGTAATGAAACTTAAAATATCTAATTTTTTGCAAAATTATGTTAAAAGCTATGAAGTATCTCCCTCATGCATAGCTCTGTCCTTAGCTGAATTTTGTTTTTTCGATTTAGATCCTTTAGTTTATTTGTTCTATATCTGCTTTAACATATTTTTCGGTTAATGGATTCATAATTTTTGGTTTTATCTGCACTGATGAGACATAAGTTGTCGAAAATCGCATATACAAAATAAATTATCAGTTACTTCGGTATTTTGTTATTTATTACCACTGGGCCGATGCCTCTGCTGGTGGACTGCTAGTCCCCGAGGGTATCCACCAACCCAGTAGTCAGTACTATGATGCTGACCCGAAAACCGATTGTATTGAAACCTAAAATATCTAATTTTTTGCAAAATTATGTGAAAAACTATGAAGTATCTCCCTCATGCATTGCTCTGTCCTTAGCTGAATTTTGTTTTTTCTATTTAGATCCTTTTGGTTATTTGTTCTCTATCTGCTTTAACATATTTTTCGGTTAATGGATTCCAAATTTTTGGTTTTATCTGCACTGATGAGACATAAGTTGTCGAAATGCGGATATGCAGAAAATAAATTATAAGTTTCTTCGGGTATTTTGTTATTTTTATAACTTATTGTTTACTTTTTGTTGCCTCGTGTTTTTGTTTCTCCGGTTTCTGTATCTCTCGCTAGCCATGTCACATGTTGAATTGCTACTGATTTGGTATTTAATTTGAAAATTCCGCATACATGTACTCAATTATATATTTACGTTATCTGAATAATTTGTTTTAAACTTGTGTGATGATATCCTTTTGAAACTTCCTGACACATGTATGTCCAATCTAACATAGCCTCGTGCAAGAATTGTTGTATTCCTTTACCGTGTGTAAAATTGCCTCGCATGTTAATTGTGTTAATGTGTAGCAACGGCAGTATAATACCGAAGGAACAAGGGAAGCGAAGACTACAAAAATCGAAATCCAAAGAGATGACAAAAATGGAAACAGAGAACAACCAAGACAAATCAAGAACGTGAGACAGCTACAATGCACGGAAATAGATAGACGACATTAAAAACAAAGGCACTCATAGTGTGAACTCCCATGAAAACCGGGAGTTACATCAGGTGCTCAGGAAGGGTAAGCATGTTCTGCTCCGCTAGCGGCACCTGTCACACTATAAGCGAGTCAATCAAGGGTTGAGTCAAAACCGATTATGTCAAATCCGTGAAGACGTGAAATCTAGCTGAAAATGTCCGTTTTCATTTGGGGCTCAGACACGTCATATCTGTCAATGATATCATGGTGACGGCCATAAAATTTCTAAAGGGATGAAAGCAACAAAGGCTGAACAAATCCCTGACTAAGCAACGTTTGGGACAGTGTTTTTGCTCTATTAAAAAATCGCTGTATAAACTACACGCGCGACAATAACGAATCAACTGTGAAATGTACACTCCTTAGGCTTGAGAGGTAGGAATATTGCTGCTCAGAAAAGGAAAATTCACAATTGGGAAGTTAAAATCATCACGTTAGTCATATAGCTTAGACTTCAAACGTCCATCTACATCAATGTATATAAACAGATCTGAGTACGAAGCTGAAGTAGGTGTGTCAGTAGTCTCTTTAATTTCAAGCTCATTGGGATAGATCTGGTGTAAATATTCCTTGAATTTTGGATTATTAAGAGAAAGTACATCGTCGATGTAGCGGAAGCTGAAATTAAAGGACTGGGCTAAATGTTTTTTTGTTTTTTCTGTGTTAGTCCTTGTAAAAACTTGGCCTCATACGAGAAAAGAAAGAGATCAGCTAAAAGCGGCGCTCAGTTAGTTCCCATGGGAATCCCGATTGTCTGTTGAAAAACGCGACCTCCAAATTCGACAAATATATTATCTATTAAAAATTTCAACATCTTGATTACGTCATTCTCCGTGTACTTCTTGTTTGACTCAGTGTGGTTCTTTACAAAATATGTTTTGTCTTTCCTACTACTAAGTAAGTGTATCTGCGTTCTCCGTTTTTAGTGCAGAAACATTGATGTATCAAATCAGAAATTATTGTTTTCAATTTATTGTGTAGCAGGGTAGTATAAAGAGTAGAAAAATCAAAAGTTTGTATGCTGTGGCAATGGGTAAGACTGCTAGAGGATAACTGTTCAAAAAGATCTTTAGAATTTTTTAGAATCCACATCTGATTGACGCCGCCCGTGGAGTAGACTTTATCACAGTAACTTTTCAGGCTATCTGTGACTGTGGTCAGTAAAGTAGTAAAGAGCTTAGAAAGTTGTTTAGTAGTTGAGCTTCATTAGCTCTAAAAGAACATTTAGTTGTTTGGTTGTCTATCAGTTTTTAACCATCTTTGAGTTTATTGCCTTCCAAATGTTAATATTTCATCTTCACTGATAATAATTTGTCGTAATGGCCATATGCAGAAACGAAATTGCCAGTAACTCCGGTATTTTGTTATTTGATAATAAAATAAGTATTTTTCATACTTTTTTTACGCATTTGAATTTTAATTTGCCTATTGAAGTAACTCAATATGGTTACTGTTACAAAGAGTTTAAGCAAAAACAGTCGTTACACTTTAGCACAATATTAATAGAGGAATTATTAGAATCTAACATTGGTGAAATGCTACATCAAAAAATCTCAGACGCCAAAGTGACCGATGTTAATATTCCTCTATCGGGGCATGACAAATAAGGAAACCATAGAAACCGAATCCTAATCCGAGTATGTAAGATATTTTTAAATCCAGGGGTTAAAAGAATTCTACACCATGGAAAGTATTAGACATTCCAAGTATTCAAGACGCTAGACTTTTTTTTTATCTTGCACTCTCTCTGGCGTTTGATTATTGATCTCTCCCTCAGTATCTTAAAAGATAAAAAATCAACGTCAAAACCATATTTTTGACATTAGTGAATGACTTCTTTTTGTCCTGGTGATATAATGCATGGAGCAATCCTCCGGTGTTATTTCGATGCCAAATTTTTAATCATTTGTGTTTTGTTATTGTCTTTCTAATGCAGTCGATATTTGATAAATTATATAATTTTAATTCAAGATTCACTAAGCCGAATATATTGTTATGGTGTACAAATGGCGCGAATAAACCGTGTAGCTTGTCTAACATTCCCTGTGTAAGGCAGAAATATGTTACAACGCCAAATTAATATACTCATTTGTCTGGAGTGGGAGAAAATAATTTCGCTAAAAACGGAACTGACTAGTTTATCTTCTTCGGAAGAAATTAATACATTGTACCTCTAATTGAGCTGGTGTTAAAAAGTGTTTATCACATACTTAGCGAAGATATGTTCTGGTTTGCATATGTAATATAGCCGGAAGTAAACAGTCCATATCATATACCCAGTATGATATGGCCATATCAGACCGCCTCGTTCTGAAATATCCATATCAGACCGGTGATATGGCTATTTCAGCCCGGGTGAAATGACAACTCCTAATTGGAAGAATATAATAAACAGATTAAGACATGGTCTTTTCCAACTGTCAAATCATGATTATTTGACATCTTGAACTGCTTTAAATATTTTCTAGTATTAAATATAACCTAAATTCTTTGTTTATGATTCAACAGACAAAATATTTGTTTTTGTGAGTACAAATAATAGGAACAGAGGCTGTAGTAGTTTCATTACGTTAAGTGTATGTTATTAAATGTTATAATGCATTTAGCGGTTGTTGTCAAGCAATACTACATATATCAGTAGATATAGTCCACAAGAATGATTTTGGAATATTTGTGTAAGGATATTTGCATGCTAATAACCGGTTATCGATATCCAGAAACTTATTTCATTGTGCTACCATTATAAATTCGGAACAAACTCATTGCCCTTAATTATTTGTTGCACTGTACCTGATTTAATTTCCTGAAACTGTATAAAGAAAATTACGTTTATCTTTATTATTGTTGCGTGCTTCCCAAGACTTATAGAAAAATGATAATTGCATTTAACTAGATAATATAAATAATTATCGAATTGAATATGTAATTTTAAATTATTAAATAAAAAAAGAGCAAGTAACAGCTGTAACGAACAGCAAGATGAACATCGCACATGTAGAATCTTCTTGAAAATATTGAAGCATAATATTTTCATCTTATTAAGTTTTATGGTCGTCATTATGAATTGAATGATCGTTATAATGTGTCTGTATCACAAATGAAAATGGACATTTGTCGATAGATCCCGAGATATAATTGGATCGTCACATACCGAATTCGACATTACACCGGACTTTTCACTTACTGTGTGATTGATGTAAAATGTGAAGCAAATCATGCTCACCCTTCCGGAGCACCTGATGACACTCTTGTTTTTCAGGGGTTCACATTGTCAGTGCTGTATTTTAGTGCCGTTTAGTTTATAACTTGTTTGTTACGTCATTGTTTACGTTGTCTGTATGTAATCTTAATATGTCCATGTATTATAGGTGTATGATTCTGGCTCTTGTTTTGTATTCATTTGGAAATTTATTTAATTTATAATATAATTTGCATTTGCATTTCACGGTAAAGATTTACTGTTGAACTCATTTAAGCTGTCTAACGCAATACCTTGAAAGTTTCGTTGAATATATGCTTGGCAGCAAAATGTTGGATCGTAATATCACTATAAAAGGCTTCAAAACTTTAAATGTTTGTCACTTGTTCGCAATATACAGCTACGAAAAAAAATGTAACAAAATGATATAATGACCTTATAGATTAGCAGCTTTAAATCCAATTCTCCTTTGAACATTAAGGGGCGAAATAAAAAGGCGAGTTATTATAGATCGAACAAGGTCGGAAAATGTAGCTGTATTCAGTCTTTTATATTCACACCTAAGAAATCTTTGCTTGAATTTGTTTTGTTATGTTCACAGAAATGGATACGACTCTTTTCAGTTTTCCTCATTTCACAGTAATTTCGGTAATTAGTTATTCACTAATTACTAAGTTTTAACTTGTTTGCACCTAATATAAGACGGATATAGGTCAGGAAACAATCCCAACGCGGAAGCCATAACTTTATTCAATAAGTATAATGAGACATTTCCCAAAGCTAGCAGACACTCTTGGATCAAGTATTTGTCCGGATATTGTTTTGTAAGAGCAACAACACCTGCTGTATTTGATTTTGTTTCATATTCTTACAAATTTTAAAGGAATTAGCATAGTTGCGTAGCAACACGTCGATCATTATATTCTTGACCTATTTTGTAAGGCCTCATTTTCAATTAAACAATCCATCAATCAATTAACGTTTCACATTTAAACTAGTGACAAAATCACACTGAAGCCTATATCAATGTTTCGAGTTATTGTTTCATTTACATAATATGTCTTAATAGAATTTTTTACAATTAAACGAGTTTTTTTTAAATCAATAAAAGATAATATTTTTCACCACGAGTCACACATCAATTTGGTTCGCTATCATTTGAACTTAATTGATTTGAAAATTTTGGGAACGATCCTCCTCCTTTCTTTTCAAAAATTAAACTTGTTTTGTTATGTAAATAGAATACCATCTGTACAGTCAAGTGTACACCCCTATTAAGCTGGGTAACGTTTAGGTACAGGTAATGTTCAAATATCTAAAACCGTACCTAAACATTATCCTGAACTGCGACGAAACGTTATCCAATGTTACTTAAAATAATAAATTTGTTTACATCTTTCTCAACCGGGCTAAACATTATCCAACCGGACTAAACCAATTATACGCGAATTCTTCTTACCTAAACTGTTCGCCGAGAACTCAGCTTAATAGGGGTGTTGTAATTTGTCACAGAGATGTTAGTATTGACTTGCTTGCACTTACAATTAGACGGATGTTATTAACAAATCACTTCAATTAAGGAAAAACATATCTATTCAGTAGATGTTTTACTGGAGCCGTTCACCCTAGGTAGCAAGCAATACCAATTATTATACCTTACATAATAAGTAATTGATTCTATTGGTTCAAATAAGGTCACATGACATAAAATAATCTGGATATTTTTCTTGAAATTAGCACAAAGGTTGAATAACCTTTACACAATACTCATGTCCATGGAATATCCTAAATTATTCACCGGTGAATAACCCTTGAAAATTTAAATGTATGGGGGTTAACCATGTTTTGTGAAATTTTATAGTATTTTCAGAAAAAAAACCTAAAATATCGATTTGTATTGATATAATTAAATATAAGCACGTTCTCGCTCGGATTTTGGTAGCCTCTGGTTGCAGTTTACTCTGAATTGTCTCCCATCTTAATTACGTCATGATCGTTTGTACACAAATGGCAGCCGCCAGTGTCAGGTTTGTCGGTTCAACCGATGAGTATTTGGACCAGCTCCTAGCTAATAAGGACACCGACAATACTAAAAAGGCAACATAATTGGCATTGGCATGCTTTGCGCAATATTCTTTTGACAAATCATGACAGGGCACAGGCACTTGTTTCTATCAATGGGGGGGTCGACCAATATGTAAAAGTAGAAGATCTTCTACTTTTACATATTGGTCGACCCCCCCATTGATAGAAACAAGTGCCTGTGTGACAGGGAGTTCAACTTCGAAACACGAGAAGCCTTGAACAGAAGGGATAAGGTTTGGTCCATCTAGGCATTTCCAGAAGGAAATAGATATTGCTATCATTAAAAGCGATAGGTTCATGATTATGTGGGAAAAGACAGAAGAAATGTGTTATTTAGGCTCATTGTTTTGTGAAGATGTTCAATCTTTCATTACTATGGGCTTAGAGAATGCATTATGTCAACCCTGTAAGTGCTATTCAATTAAGTGGCGGTTCTTCCAAGTCTACATAACAGTTTATTGTGGTGACAAATCAATGACCATGAGGAATTAATGGTTTATAAGCAACAACGAATCAAACTTACGGATATAAAAATTGATTTGGTAAGATTATTTTAAGCAAGGGAACAAAATAATTAAGGAAAGGGTGATTTACCGCCAGATCATGGGTTATCGTGGGACATTAGTGTCAAACTAGGGTAAATCCAAAATTAGTTCGTTTCTCCCAGAGATATCACTTTTGGGCAAGACTTCGTGTTATGTCAGAACACTGACAATGATATTTATATTTGTTGGTTTCATATTTAACTCGATAAAATCCATGAAAACTAAGAAATACGAAGAAAATATGTATAACTAATTGCAAACGAGACAAGATCACATGCAAAGCAGAATGTGATATCAACAGGGGGAAAAATCAAGTGATTTCATTATTTTACATACATGTAAATATTTTTTTTCTCAAATATTTTATCCATTGTTTGTTCGGTATAATAAAACATTTACGGCCCTCTGAACAGGTGAATATCTAAAATTGTCAACCTACTAGGGTTATTTCCCTCGGGCTAAAGCCCTCGAGAAATAACCCTAGTACGGTTGACAATTTAAGATATTCACCTCTTCAGAGGGCCGTAATTGTATATTATTACTTAAGATCAAATATAGATTCTGAATTAATAGATGGAGATGGCGTATATACACTCTGAATGGGTACTTGTTGTCCAAAAAAGCAAGCACTGACCTTGTTTTTGTTTATTTCATGACCAAACCAAATTGTATAAACAAATCATATAAAACATTTGTAGCAGCTTGGCCATCTTTCGGTTTTTCTGAGTTTTACATTAAATGAACAGTACAATACACTTACTAAGATATAAAATAAAAATACACTTTCGACTCATTATAATAAGGATTATTACATACTTAGTAGAAATAAAAGCGTTTTTGCATGATCAATATGACCGGAAGTAAACTGTCCATATTTTCACACCCCGGGAAAATAATAGGTTTTTTATGCTCCTCGTGCATCTCAGACAAAATAAACGACTTCCGGTCCATATTGGCCTGGGCAAATAAACGACTTCCGGTCCATGTCGGCCTGGCATTTCTAAACGTCGGAAGTATGTAATAAAAGTTTAATACATGTGCATTTCCATATTGACCTGATTATCATCTCTCGACCCACATTGTCCCTCGACTTCGTCTCGGGCCAATATGGGTGTCTCGGGATGATAACCAGGCCAATATGGAAATGCCAATGTATTAATCTGTATATATTATTTATTTGACTCAATATGTTTAAAACTGCAAATTTAATACGAATGACAAAGTTTGCTAAACTTGTCCAATATGGATTTTTCCATATTGGCCTAGTTCAATATGGAATATTTCATAAATCCTCTTGATTTATCGCCTCTCATTATGAAAACAATAAAGTAAACCGGTAGTGTGTAAATTGTCGTCTGTTGCTAGGCTTTGACATTTCGCAAGGTCTATGGAAATAAAAGGCAAAGAAATACCGGAAAGCAATTCATTTTATTGATACAATTTATGAAAATGAAGTTAATCAATTAAGGTATCAGTGTGTAATGTTTTTCATATTGGCATAGTTATAGATCCTCGGCAAGTCACATTGGCCTTCGGTTTGCGCCTCAGGGCAATATCGCTTACCCCGGATCTATAACAATGCCAATATGAAAACCATTACGCAATAATACTATAGTATAGTTGTTAAGATATAACAAGTGATGATATCATTTTTTCAGTTTTTTTTTTAATTTTGGATCAATAATTATTGATCTATTTGATTTATTAATTTTTATTTTTTTACTGCCCATTAAAAGAGTAAACGCACTGTCTGTTAATATCTCAAGTCAGGAAGTCAGGGAAATGATTAAAATAATAAGCCTTTGTATCTGTCGTCCCTTTAGATATTTTATGGCAGTCACCTCAGCATTATAGATAAATGTAAAATGTCGTTTTCACAATTGACATTTTCAGCAAGATCAACGACTTCGCCGATAAGATATTATCTTTTTTGATTCCCTGACAGTATGACAGGTGCCGCATTTGGACCAGGATATGGTAAATTTAAAATATACCATCCGTGGCAATGAAAGGATATGTCATTTTTGTTATTTGTTTTGCTTGTTTTTTGTTTTGTTTTGTTTTGTTTTTTTTGTTTTTTTTTCTTTCTTTTTTTGTCTTGTCTTTTATTGATTGTTCTATTTTCTTACATATAATCAGTTAATATTTTTTGTATCCTACTTTTATGACATCTGGTCATTTATTGGGTAAAGGGCTTCAAGAATCTTACATTCTGTAGGGAAAATGATGGGCAGTTGGATCAGTGCTACGGGTGCCTTTTTATAGAGCCGATTCAGTAAATCTGTCTCCACCGTCAGGTTGTGACGTGTATGAAATAAAAGGGACAACAGGAAACACCTACAATATCTTTTGTCAGCCTCTGTGTTAAAGAAAACACAATGTCATCAAATGTGGACGGAAAAAGACACATATTGTGTACATTTATACACGATGTAGCATTTTGTCATTTTTGGAATCCGTTTGTCCTTGTTAATGTTTGAATACTAAGGTTATTTCAAAAATATTTCAATATTTTACCATGGTACTGTGTGAGGGCTAGAGAAGTAACACGTTCCGTGGATTTTTATTGGTTATGTCTAAGGGTTAGAAAATGACATTTACCAATCAGCTATCAAACAGATCTTTCAAAAACATATTTGCCTCACTTGCATTATGACGGGTGTTGTAAACAGAGCAGGACATGCTTACCCTTCCGGAGCACCTGATGTCACTCTCAGTTTCACTGGAGTTCAATCTGTGAGTGCCTTTGTTTTGAATATTGGAATTTTTGTTTCTGTGCTTTGTATCTGTCTAACGTCATTGTTTTGTTGTGTCTAACGCCATTGTTTTCCTTTGCTCTCGTTTTAGCTGTGTCTTTGGACTTCGATCTTTGTAAATTTCACTCCTTTGTTCCTTCGGTATTCTACTGTCGTTGTTTTTAACAAAGAAACTGCCAGTTATTGATGTAAAAGCAAACAATGAACCAATCACAAGATTGCATTTGGTTGGTAAAGAAGGTCAGGTAGGGACACATTTATTGAATCGACCCTTGTGTTCCCTTCTTACGTTTTGAGTTATTTTCGAGAAGGCTTAATAAGCTCGTATCTGTTATTATCTTCAGTTTGGTGAAAGTGTTATAATAATTTTATTATATACCGTATGTTATCTCGAAACCAACTAATTGTGCAATCTTTGCATCAGGTTTTAAAAAATCGGAAACCATGACATATTGCTATTTTGCACATTTTTTATTACGTTTTTATCACAAATTACAGATAATGCTTATTATTTTAATTCATTATCATGTCAAGGTTCTGTATAAACAAAATACCGAAGTCGCTGTCAAATCAATTTTTGCATATACGCATTTCGACAACTCAAGTCTCTTCAGTGCAGATCGAATCAAAACATTTGGAAATCCATACACCAAAATATATGTAAAAACTAATAGAGAATAAGTTAGCAATAGGATCTTAAAATGAAAGCCAAAGTTCAGCTAAGGACAGATTTATGCAAGAGGGAGATACTCTCTAATGTTTAACAAAGATTTCTTAATTTGGAAATTGCAAGTTTCAAAATAAAATCCAAATGATTTGATTTGATCTGCACTGAAGGCACATAAGTTGTCGAAATGCACATATGCAGATATTAAATTCAAGGAGACTTTGGAATTTTATATATATTTATTACCACTGGGCCGATGTCACTGCTGATGAACTGTTAGTCCCCTAGTACTTGGTTGGTGAATACCTTCTGGAGTAACAATCCACCAGTAGTGGCATCGGTCCACTTGTAATAAATATACAAAATACCGAAGTTATTGTGAATCTAATTTCTGCATTATGCACAAATATGTTTGTTGTTTTTATGCAACATGTTATAATATCAAGGTGATCAACTAGAACATAAATTCGAGCATTTTCTATCAACTCTGAAATGACCTCAAATGACTGAAATATTCGAAATTTAGATATATCCAAAAACTCCAAAAAAAATGTTTTCAAATTACCTAACTATTGTCAACAAGACCGTTTTATGAACAAACCGAACCAGTGCCTTTATTCAAATCTCGTCCTTGTTATATATCGGGACCACACGATCTCATGAATCATTTAAATAGGTCATTTAGAGTATTATATCCGAATCTCATGTTCTTATGAGTCATTTAAATAGGTCATTGATTATTATTGGTTTCTGAGCTGCATTGTTTTTTTTTTTTTTTTTTTTTTTTTTTTTTTTGACAGATAAAAAGGTTGATTTACGCATTTGTTGACTTTAGAAAAGCACTTGAAACAGTTTGTACAAACTAAAAAAAGCTTAAAAGAAAAATGTTTAAGTCAGTATGTTACAGATTGCTTATTAGGTAAAGAATCTTATGCTTGTTAAATGGAAAGACATATGTCCTATAAAAGGTATTTATCTGTGTTTTGTAGATCAAAGCAAGACATTAACATTAACTTAAAGTTCATTATTGAATTTTAAGAAATCTGTGGAATACGAAAAGCACTTTTAAGAAGAAAATTTGGGCAAATTGATTATTATATTTTGATATCAATATTCCTGCAAATGCTATGTAAACAATGGAAAAATATGGTAGAACCAAGCCATGGAAAACTCTTTCATTGTTGTCCTTTATACTGGAATCACTATGAGTCCATCAACAATAAGCTTTAATCATACATGATAGTAAAATCAAGACGACCCCTGGGACCAGTTTGGGCGGAATTCATTGGTAAAAGTATTCCCTCAAATGCAATCTCCAAGTGCTATCTGTTTTACACCAAAAGTCCAAATTCAACGGAAAAGAGACTAAAATAAAAATATGATAGAGCTTACAAGCCGTCAAAAACCAGTATGGACAAAGATCATTCGGCAGATACATAAACATTGTACGTCACAATTTAAATAAACCAATCACAAACTGACCTGCGCTATCATTCTGAAGGTGAATCTACCGAACAACGTCAAATACGATGAACCAATCACTAATGAGAAATAATACGTAATGTCCCAACTATATGCACGTGCACAAAAGGGGAAATTCCATTTCAAAGCACATGTATCTAAAAATACATGTAAATTAAATCAAATTTTACTATTTCTTTTAATCAAGTACGTAAGTAGCATTGATCAATACTTACAAATCGCGATATTTATAGGATTCTTACAATGTTTTTTAAATCTAAACAGACACAGAAAGCGTCCATTATAATTCGTGCCTTCAAATGTACGTGAACGCAAAATGCGAGAAATATTATTTATATCAGCATGAATTATATTCAGTGATAACCATTTGTTTTCAAGGGGAGGGGCTTGGGCGATTTTGTAAATAAAAATAATTTAATCTTGGTGCCAGTGAAATATACATATTCTTATCCTAATTTTCATGAAAATAAAGATTGCAAATGGAAATAAATATTTTAATGTGACATTTGTTGAAATAAATGATTTGTTCGAGATTTTCATGAAAATAAATAAATTTTCTGGGCAAAATCGCCCAGGCATCCCCATGAAAATTAAAGGATCGTCCCCTAAATTATATGCGGCAACAGGGATAGAATACAATGCATAGTCCCTGGCCTAGGCCGAATTCTTGTGCCTCTATGGTAAAATTATTACCTGCTTATCGATTATCTTTCTATTTGGATTTTTAATATTTATTTTTTCTGTTGACCAGTCCAGGGCAACAGCAAGAATTAAAAAAATACAAGTCCAAATAGAAAAGATAAACGATAAATAGGTAATGAGGCAGAATTCGGCCTCGTCCTTCACGCCTTCTCAGATATATGTAATTTTTTTTTTTTAAAAGAACGTCCTTCGACAAATACAAATTTAACAAAATAAATTAAACCTGAATTATGATCACACAAGAAGTTGAAAACAAAATTAGTAACCCAAAAACAAATATTATTAATATGACGTTGGGATACCCGTTTCTTAATTACAAGTAAAGGTAACGATTTGTATCATGTATACTGATGCCATCAACTCCTCATAAGGGAGTACTGTGCTTTATTATTAAATAAATAGATTTATATATTTTCCCTGCTATCAACTACATCCGACAAAGCAAATGCATTTTTTATCGATCATTTGTTTGTTTACTTTAGTACACGTTTCATTGTTTTCTTTTTCTAAACCGGGAGGTGTGCGTGTTTAACATGATTTGATTGGATCGTGACGACCCTGAGTAGTTATTTAAATCGTGACGTACGATGTTTGTCCAAGGCCACGTTTACGCAGGTCAGTTAACTCGTGCATGCATTGTCCATACTGAATTTTGACGGCTTGTAATGTATACGTTACCCTACGAATAATTACTAAAAGCAATGTTAAACAGAACAGTAATACAAAGCAAACGAAACGAAACACAACTAGTGGAGGTATAATGAACATAAACGACATGTATAAGTAAATGGTTATTGTAACTGTAATGAACAATGGTAATGTGAATAGAATAGCTGTTCATCGAAAGGGTTGATCTCAATACTTTTTATTTTAGTATTTTTTCAAGTTCTGTTTCCGGTAACTTTGATTTTTATTACATTATAGGCACCTTTTGTCAAAGAAGTTAATTCTTGAGGATAATATCACTGTAACCATACTTGAATTGTTCCCACACTTGTACTGTGTCCACAGCCGTATTGTATGTGGTAAAGTAGTTCGGGTTTTTAGTAAATTCATACGCAGTAACCTAATGTATAAATTCATTGGCTATTGACATTAAAATTGTTTTCATTAAAAGTAGACATTAAAAAATACCTGATTGTCAGAAAAAAGGGGGTTCCAAACCCGGGAACCGTCCCCTAGGATCCGCCAATGAATAGGTTTTTGTTGATTGCAGGATAAAAACAATATATTGTACTATTGTACTCCCTGCGAAACAGAAGAGAAATGCTCCGTAAATCTCGCATATCAACCTATTTCTAAAGCTTGTCAAATAAATTTTATATTTTCCAACAAGGTACGTATAATATATGTTTTAATAGAAGAAGTTTATCAAATTGAAAGGTTGAGATACGGTAACCATACCTTTTATCTGCATGATATTTTGACTGTATAACTTGTGTATGTATTTGTATGTGTTGTGTCTGCATGTTTTAGATGATGTATGTATGATGTTATTGTTGTATTTGTCGGTTTTAAAAGCTCTACAGAGCTTATGTTTATTCTTTTAGCTACCGACTTTTAGAAGTTTACTTGACTTGACTTGACCCCTAACGGAACCATTATCCTACCCTAACCCTAACCATTATTTAACTCTAATCCTAACTATAAACTAACTCTAATCATAACCATACTATAACCCAAACCTTAACACTGAACATACTATAATGATTACCCTAATCTAACGCTCAGATTTGTCAATACACTATTTGTTGTTTGTGGTTGACAAGTAAAAGTTTGATTGATGGAAACGGCATTAGTTTAGTTTGAAAACTGTCAACCTGTTCAGTGTCAAATTGTCAACATGTTTACTATCTTTCTGTAAACTTTTAAATTGTCAACCTGTCGACCTGTAAACAGTCAACCTGTCAACTTGTCAACTGTCAACCTGTCAACTTTTCAATTGCCGACCTGTCAACTGTCAACCTGTCAACGTTTAAACTGTCAACCTGTCAACTTTTCAATTGTCAACCTGTCAACCGTCAACCTGTCTACTTCTGAATTTTTGTTCAAGCCGGTTTACCTTCTTATGAATACGCTATAATCAAACTGGAACTATTTTACCAGATATGCTATTTGACCCGAATAGGACTCTCGCATTTTGTTTGCTGCTTTTCCTAAACTTCCCAACCACTTATTCCCTTTCCCAGATCTTGAAAATTACCCCGTTGGCCAAGTCTTTCCATTTGATGGCTTCCTGGTTCTGCTCCTGAATCTTTTATTGAAAGGCATCTTCCCTGATGAAATCATCATCCTAAAATTTTGACAAACCTCCAGGAAACATTGACAAAACATTGACAAACATTGACAAACCTTGACAAAACATTGACAAACCTCCATGAAAAATACGTCATAGTACCTGCAGACAAAGCTTCTAACAATATTGTGTTTGTATGCAAGAAACACTATTTAGACTGTCTTGTTAAGGAGATGGATATTGACACTTCATCGGGCAATCCTACTTATTCCCCAACTACATTATCAAGGGACGAGATAATCACAAATCACACTTCTGTGTTAGCATCATTCGGTATCAAAGTTGATGAGAATAACAGTTATCTCCCTTATATTTACTGGGTGCCTAAGCTTCACAAGAATCCCTACAAACAGAGATTCATTGCAGGATCTGCCAGATGCACCACTAAGCCCCTATCCAAACTCCTTACCACTTTACTGACTGCAGTTAGAGATGGTCTAAAAAGCTACTGCAAAAAAGCCTATTACACGAGCGGCGTGAATCAGATGTGGATTCTTAAAAATTCCAAAGATCTCCTTGAATAGCTTTCCTCAAACAGTCTCGCATACTGCAATAGCATTCAAACTTTTGATTTTTCTACCCTTTATACAACTCTTCCCCATAATAAACTTAAAACAGTAATTTCCGATCTGATACATCAATGTTTCTGTACAAAAACCGGAGAACGCAGGTATTCCTATCTGGTAATAGGAAAAGATAAAACATATTTTGTAAAGAACCATACTGAGTCAAACAAGAAATACAGTGAAAAGGACGTGATTAAGATGCTTGAATATTTGATCGACAACATTTTTGTTGAATGTGGAGGCCGTGTTTTTCAACAGACAATAGGGATTCCTATGGGAACAAATTGTGCGCCACTTTTAGCTGACCTTTTCCTTTTTTCGTATGAAGCAAAGTTTTTACAAGGGCTGATACAACAGAAACAAAAACAGCTAGCCCAGACTTTTAATTTCAGCTTCAGATATATAGACGATGTACTTTCTTTTAATAACCCAAAATTTAAAGAATATTTACATCGTATCTACCCCAGTGAACTTGAAATTAAAGAGACAACCGATACACCCGATTCTGCTTCATACCTTGACCTTTTGTTGTACATTGACGAACATGGGCGTCTGAAATCTAGATTATATGACAAACGTGATGATTTTGACTTTCCAATTCCCTTTCTCTGCAGCAATATACCTGCATCCCCAGCATATGGAGT
>MJUU01050874.1:0-42674 GCA_002080025.1 Modiolus philippinarum | reverse complement strand
GGGTTAGGGTTAAACGTAGTTACATTAGGGTTCGGATTACGTATAGGTTTATTAAGGTTACGGTTGCACATAGTTACATTAGGGTTAGGATTACACATAGTTACATTAGTGTTAGGGTTTCAATTATAAAGATAAGGGATAGGGTTAAATATAGTTACGTTAGGGTTAGGATTATAGTTAGTTACATAAGGGTTAGGGTTATAATTAGTTACATTAGGGTTATGGTTACACATAGTTACATTAGGGCTAGGGTTCAACATAGTAACATTAGTGTTAGGGTTTATTTAGTTACATAAGGGTTAGGGTTAAAAATAGTTACTTGAGGGGTAGGGTTATAGTTAGTTACATAAGGGTTAGTGTTACAATTAGTTATATTAAGATTAGGTTTACACATAGTTACAGTAGGGTTAGGGTTACACTTAGTTACATTAGTTTGTTACATAAGGCCCATAGTTACAATTTTATACGTTACGGTGAAGGTTACACATATTTATATAAGGGGTAGGGTTTTTGTTAGTTACATAAGCCTTATGGTTACAATTATATGCATTAAGGTTAGGGTTATTGTTAGCAATATAAGGCTTAGGGTTACAATTATATAAGGCTTAGGGTTACAATTATATACAATAGTGTGAGGGTTACTGTAATTGATAAAATATGGCTTAGAAATACTATAATATACCTTAGGGATAGAGTTTAACATAGTTACATTAATGTTAATGTTTTTGTTAGTAGCGCAAGGCTTAGGATTACAATTATATACATTAGGGTTGGGGTTACACTTTATTACATAAGGTTTAGGGTTACACTTAACTACATAAGGTTTAGGGGTATTTTTATACATTAGGCTTACGGTTAATGTTAGTAACAAAGGGCTTGGGGTTACCATTATATATATTAAGATTAAGGTTGCATTTGGTTACATAACGGTTAAAATTACACATAGTAACATTAGGATAACAAATAGTTACATTAGGGTTAGGGTTATAGTTAGTTACATAGTTTTTGGGTTACAATTAGTTACATTAGGGCTGGTATTACACATAGCTACATTAGGGTTAGGGTTAAACATAGTTAAATTAGGGTTAGGGTTACAATTATATACATAAGGGATAGGGTTACACACTGTTACATTAGGGTTAGGGTTATAGTTAGTTACATAAGGGTTAGGGTTACAATAAGTGACATTAGGGTTAGGGTTATAGTTAGCTACATAAGGATTAGGGTTACAATTAGTTACATTAGGGTTAGGGTTACACAGAGATACATTAGGGCTAGGGTTCCACATAGTTACATTAGGTTTAGGGTTATATTTAGTAACAGTAGGGTTAGGGTTACACTTAGTTACATTAGGATTATAGTTAGTTACATAAGGCCTAGGGTTACAATTATATACATTACGGTTAAGGTTACACATAGTTATTAACTAAATACCGACGTTACTGTGAATTTATTTTCTGCAGATGCGCATTTCGACAACTTATGTCTCTTCAGTGCAGATAAAATCTAAACGTTTGGAAGACGGCAAAAATCAAAGATGTTAAACTGATAGAGAACAAATACCCAATATGATCTAAATGTAAAGCCAAAATTAGCTAAGGACAGAGCTTTGCATGAGGGAGATACTCCTTAGTTTTCAACAAAATTTACAAAAATTTAGATATTGTAAGGTTCGAAATATAATCGGCTTTCGGGGCAGCACCGAAGTACTGACTACTGGGCTGGTGAATACCCTCGGGGACTAACAGTCCACCAGCAGTGGCATCGACCCAGTGGTAACAATTAACTAAATACCGAAGTTACTGTGAATTTATTTTCTGCAGATGCGCATTTCGACAACTTATGTCTCTTCAGTGCAGATAAAATCTTAACGTTTGGAAGACTGCAAAAATCAAAGATGTTAAGGGTTAGGGCTTTTGTTAGTTACATAAGCCTTATGGTTACAGTTATATGCATTAAGGTTAGGGTTATTGTTAGTAATATAAGTCTTAGGGTTACAATTATATACATTAGGGTTAGGGTTATTGTTAGTTACATAAGGCTTGGGGTTACAATTATATACATTAGTGTCACGGTTATTGTTAATATTATACGGTTTAGGGTTACAATGATATACATAAGGGTTAAGGTTACACAAAGTCACATTAGGGTTTATTTTTTTGTTAGTAACAAAAGGCTTAGGGTTACAATTATATACATAAGGCTTAGGGTTACACAAAATTACAGAAGGGTCAGCGTTATTTCTATACATTAGGTTTACGGTTATTGTTAGTAAGATAAGGCTTAGGGTTACAATTATATTCATTAAGATTAGGGTAACATTTAGTTACATAAGGGTTAAGATTACACATAGCAAGATTTGGGTTACACATAAGTACATTAGGGCTGAGGTTAAACATAGTTACATTAGGTTTAGGGTTAAAAGTATATACATTAGGATTAGTGTTCCACATAGTTACATTAGGGTAAGGGTTTCACAAAGTTATATTAGGGTTAGGGTTAAACATAGTTACATTAGGGTTAGGGTTAAACATAGTTAAATTAAGGTTACGGGTACACATAGTTACATTAGGGTAAGAGTTACACACTGTTATATTAGGATTAGGGTTAAACATATTAAAATTAGGGTAAGGGTAATATATAGTTACATTAAGGTTAGGATTACACATAGCGATATTAGGGTTAGGGTTACACATAGTAACATGAGGGTAAGGGTTACACATAGTTACATTACGATTAGGGCTACACATAGTTACATTAGTATTAGGGTTAAACAAAGTTACATTAGGGTTAGGATTACGAATAATTACATTAGGGTTCGGGTTACACATAGTTGCATTAAGATTAGGGTTACACATGGTTATATTAGGGTTAGGCTTACACATAGTTACATTAGCGTTAGGGTTACAATTATATACATCAGGGTTTTGAGTTACACATAGTTGCATCAGGGTTAGGGTAACTTATAGTTACATAGGAGTAAGCATTAGAGTTACTTACATAAGGGTTAGGGTTATAGTTAGTTACATAACGGTTAGGCTTAAACATAGTTCCATTAGGGTTAGGGTTACACGTAGTTACATTGGGTTTAGGACTATATTTGGTAAAAAGGGTTAGGGATACAATTATATGCATAAGGGATAGAGTTGCATATAGTTTCATTAGGGTTAGGGTTATAGTTAGTTATATAAGGGTTAGGGTTACACTTAGTTACAATTCGGTTAGGGTTACACATAGTTACATAAGAGTTATGGTTACACATAGTTACATTAGGGTTAGGGTTATGGTTAGTTACATAAGGCTTGGGGTTAGAATTATATTCGTTGGGGTTGAGGTTAGACATAATTGCATAAAAATCGGGGTTATTGTGAGCTACATAAGGCTTAGGGTTACAATTATATCAATTAAGGTTAGGATTATTGTAAGTTACATAAGGCCTAGGGATACAATTATATACATTAGTATTAGGATTATTGTTAGTTACATAAGGCTAAGGGTTAAAATTATAAACATTAGTGTTACAGTTATTGTTAGATACATAAGGCTAAGGGATACAATTACCTTTAGGGTTAAGGTTCCACATAGTTCCATTAGGGTAAGGGTTGCACACAGTTATATTAGGGTTAGGGTGACAATTAGTTACATTAGGGTTAGGGTTAATCATAGTTACATTAGGGTTAGGGTTACGTATAGTTGCATTAAGGCTACGGGTACGCATAGTTACATTAGGGTTAGGATTACACATAGTTACATTAAGGTTAGGGTGACAATTAGTTACATTAAGGTTAGGGTGACAATTAGTTACATTAGTGTCAGGGTTACACATAGTTACATTAGGGTTAGGGTTATAGTTAGTTACATAAGGCCTAGGTTTACAATTATATACATTACGGTTAAGCTTACACATAGTAATACAAGGGTAGGGTTTTTCTTAGTTACATAAGGCTTATGGTTACAATTATATGCAATAGGGTTACGGTTATTGCTAGTAATATCAGGCCCAAGGTTACAATTATATACATTAGGGTTAGGGATTTTGTTAGTAACATAAAGCTTAGGGTTACAATTATATACATAAGTGTCAGGGTTATTTTTAATTATATACGGCTTAGAGTTACAATTAAATGCATAAGGGTTAGGGTGTCACACAGTCACACAAGGGTTGAGGTTTTTGTTAGTTACATAAGGCTTAGTGTTGCAATTAGATACATTAGGATTAGGGTTATTGTAATTAATGCTTAGGGTTGCTATAATTTACATCAGGGTTAGAGTTACACATAGTTACATTAGGGTAAGAGTTACACACTGTTATATTAGGATTAGGGTTAAACATATTAAAATTAGGGTTAGGGTAATATATAGTTACACTAAGGTTAGGATTACACATAGCGATATTAGGGTTAGGGTTACACATAGTTACATGAGGGTAAGGGTTACACATAGTTACATTAGTATTAGGGTTAAACAAAGTTACATTAGGGTTAGGATTACGAATAAATACATTAGGGTTCGGGTTACACATAGTTGCATTAAGATTAGGGTTACACATGGTTATATCAGTGTTAGGCTTACACATAGTTACATTAGCGTTAGGGTTACAATTATATACATCAGGGTTTTGAGTTACACATAGTTGCATCAGGGTTAGGGTAACTTAAAGTTACATAGGAGCAAGCATTAGAGTTACTTACATAAGGGTTAGGGTTATAGTTAGTTACATAACGGTTAGGCTTAAACATAGTTCCATTAGGGTTACGGTTACACATAGTTACATTGGGTTTAGGACTATATTTGGTAAAAAGGGTTAGGGATACAATTATATGCATAAGGGATAGAGTTGCATATAGTTACATTAGGGTTAGGGTTATAGTTAGTTATATAAGGGTTAGGGTTACACTTAGTTACATTACGGTTAGGGTTACACATAGTTACATAAGAGTTATGGTTACACATAGTTACATTAGGGTTAGGGTTATAGTTAGTTACATAAGGGTTGGGGTTAGAATTATATTCGTTGGGGTTGAGGGTAGACATAATTGCATAAAAATCGGGGTTATTGTGAGCTACATAAGGCTTAGGGCTACAATTATATCAATTAAGGTTAGGATTATTGTTAGTTACATAAGGCCTAGGGATACAATTATATACATAAGAATTAGGATTATTGTTAGTTACATAAGGCTAAGCCGCCGTGCGCGGTCCCGTCTGAAGAATAGGCCCGCAGCATCCTCAGAGCTTGGAGTATGAGCCATCCTAACAGAGGACCCCGAGGGAACCCCGGAATATAGAAATAGGACCCAGTATCTCCGGCTTGCGGGGTGTGACCCCTCCTAAACGGAGGCTGACCCCGAGGGTCCCGGGATATAGAAATAGGACCCATTCCGTGGTTGTGCGGGATTAATAAATACACAACCCATCTTTCGGATGGGATGTAAACTCAGGTCCACGTGTTGGAAGAAATGCCACGCTTCCTGCACGTTCAAGAACCCTTGTAGCAAGCTCTTTTTGGGGTGGTCCGTAGGTGATCGGCTACAAGGCTAAATTCCCCGCCCTTGACGATTTCACCCTACTTTTCCAGTGGCAGTCAGAATTTCCCGTCCCATGGCCATTTCCATACCCCAAAGTGATTATTTATCAACAAAATTGTTCTCGTCTTGATATAGCTGAAATATTGCTGAGTAGACGTTAAACAATATTCAATCAATCAATCAATCATAAGGCTTAGGGTTAAAATTATAAACATTAGTGTTACAGTTATTGTTAGATACATAAGGTTAAGGGATACAATTACCTTTAGGGTTAAGGTTCCACATAGTTCCATTAGGCTAAGGGTTGCACACAGTTATATTAGGGTTAGGGTGACAATTAGTTACATTAGGGTTAGGGTTAATCATAGTTACATTAGGGTTAGGGTTACGTATAGTTGCATTAAGGCTACGGGTACGCATAGTTACATTCGGGTTAGGATTACACATAGTTACATTAAGGTTAGGATGACAATTAGTTACATTAAGGTTAGGGTGACAATTAGTTACATTAGTGTCAGGGTTACACATAGTTACATTAGGGTTAGGGTTATAGTTAGTTACATAAGGCCTAGGGTTATAATTATATACATTACGGTTAAGCTTACACATAGTAATACAAGGGTAGGGTTTTTCTTAGTTACATAAGGCTTATGGTTACAATTATATGCAATAGGGTTACGGTTATTGCTAGTAATATCAGGCCCAAGGTTACAATTATATACATTAGGGTTAGGGATTTTGTTAGTAACATAAAGCTTAGGGTTACAATTATATACATAAGTGTCAGGGTTATTTTTAATTATATACGGCTTAGAGTTACAATTAAATGCATAAGGGTTAGGGTTTCACACAGTCACATAAGGGTTGAGGTTTTTGTTAGTTACATAAGGCTTAGTGTTGTAATTAGATACATTGGGATTAGGGTTATTGTAATTAATAACATAAGGCTTAGGGTTACTAAAAGTTACATCAGGGTTAGAGTTACACATAGTTACATTAGGGTAAGAGTTACACACTGTTATATTAGGATTAGGGTTAAACATATTAAAATTAGGGTTAGGGTAATATATAGTTACATTAAGGTTGGGATTACACATAGCGATATTAGGGTTAGGGTTACACATAGTTACATGAGGGTAAGGGTTACACATAGTTACATTAGTATTAGGGTTAAACAAAGTTACATTAGGGTTAGGATTACGAATAATTACATTAGGGTTCGGATTACACATAGTTGCATTAAGATTAGGGTTACACATGGTTATATTAGGGTTAGGCTTACACATAGTTACATTAGCGTTAGGGTTACAATTATATACATCAGGGTTTTGAGTTACACATAGTTGCATCAGGGTTAGGGTAACTTATAGTTACATAGGAGCAAGCATTAGAGTTACTTACATAAGGGTTAGGGTTATAGTTAGTTACATAACGGTTAGGCTTAAACATAGTTCCATTAGGGTTAGGGTTACACATAGTTACATTGGGTTTAGGACTATATTTGGTAAAAAGGGTTAGGGATACAATTATATGCATAAGGGATAGAGTTGCATATAGTTACATTAGGGTTAGGGTTATAGTTAGTTATATAAGGGTTAGGGTTACACTTAGTTACATTACGGTTAGGGTTACACATAGTTACATAAGAGTTATGGTTACACATAGTTACATTAGGGTTGGGGTTATAGTTAGTTACATAAGGGTTGGGGTTAGAATTATATTCGTTGGGGTTGAGGTTAGACATAATTGCATAAAAATCGGGGTTATTGTGAGCTACATAAGGCTTAGGGCTACAATTATATCAATTAAGGTTAGGATTATTGTTAGTTACATAAGGCCTAGGGATACAATTATATACATTAGTATTAGGATTATTGTTAGTTACATAAGGCTAAAGGTTAAACTTATAAACATTAGTGTTACAGTTATTGTTAGATACATAAGGCTAAGGGATACAATTACCTTTAGGGTTAAAGTTTCACATAGTTCCATTAGGGTAAGGGTTCCACACAGTTATATTAGGGTTAGGGTGACAATTAGTTACATTAGGGTTAGGGTTAATCATAGTTACATTAGGGTTAGGGTTACGTATAGTTGCATTAAGGCTACGGGTACGCATAGTTACATTAGGGTTAGGATTACACATAGTTACATTAAAGTTAGGGTGACAATTAGTTACATTAAGGTTAGGGTGACAATTAGTTACATTAGTGTCAGGGTTACACATAGTTACATTAGGGTTAGGGTTATAGTTAGTTACATAAGGCCTAGGGTTACAATTATATACATTACGGTTAAGCTTACACATAGTAATACAAGGGTACGGTTTTTCTTAGTTACATAAGGCTTATGGTTACAATTATATGCAATAGGGTTACGGTTATTGCTAGTAATATCAGGCGCAAGGTTACAATTATATACATTAGGGTTAGGGATTTTGTTAGTAACATAAAGCTTAGGGTTACAATTATATACATAAGTGTCAGGGTTATTTTTAATTATATACGGCTTAGAGATACAATTAAATGCAGAAGGGTTAGGGTTTCACACAGTCACATAAGGGTTGAGGTTTTTGTTAGTTACATAAGGCTTAGTGTTGCAATTAGATACATTAGGATTAGGGTTATTGTAATTAATAACATAAGGCTTAGGGTTACTATAATTTACATCAGGGTTAGAGTTACACATAGTTACATTAGGGTAAGATTTACACATAGTTACATAAGGGTTAATATTTTTGTTAGCAAGACAAGGCTTAGGGTTACAATTATATACACTAGAGTTAGGGATACACATAATAACATAAGGGTGGTGGTTATTGTTATACATTAGGTTTAGGGTTACATATAGTTACATCAAGGTTACCGTTACACATAGTTTTATTAGGGTTAGAATTATACATAGTTACATTAGGGTAAGGGTAAAACACAGTTATATCAGTGTTAGGGTTACACATAGTTACATTCGGGTTTGGTTAAACATGATTATATTAGGTTTAGGCTTACACATAATTACATTAGGGTAAGGGTTACACATAGTTTCATTAAGTTTAGGACTATAGTTAGTTAGAAAAAGGTTAGGGGTACAATTATATGCATAAGGGAGAGAGTTGCATGTTGTTAGATTAGGGTTAGGGTTATAGTTAGTTACATAAGGGTTAGTGTTACATGTAGTTACATTAGCGTTAGGGTGACACATAGTAACATAAGAGTTATAATTACACATAGTTACTTAAGGGTTAGGGTTATAATTAGTTACATAAGGGTTGGGGTTACAATTATATTCATTACGGCTGAGATTAGATATAGTTACATAAGGGTTAGGGTTGTTGTTAGTTACATCAGGCTTAGGGTTACAATTATATACATTAGGGTTGCCGTTATTGTTAGTAACATAAGGCTTGAGGTTACTATTATATGCATTAGGGTGAGGGTGCCACATAGCTACATTAGTTTGAGGGTTACACACAGTTATATTAGGGCTAGGGTTAAACAAAGTTACATTAAGGTTACGGGTACACAAAGTTACATTATGCATAAGATTACACATACTTACATTAGGGTTAGGGTTACACATAGTTACATTAGGGTTAGGGTTATATCAGGGTTAGGATTACACATACTTTCATTAGGGTTATGGTTAAAGTTATATCCATAGGGGATAGGGTTACACATAGTTACATTAGGGTTAGAGTTATAGTTAGTTACATAAGGGTAAGAGTTACAATTAGTTATTTTAGGGTTAGGGTTACACATAGTAACATTAGGGCTAGGGTTACATATAGTTACATTAGGATAGGGTTACAGTTAGCTACATCAGATTTAGGACTATAGTTAGTTAGAAAAAGTTTAGGGTTACATGTATATGCATAAGGGAAAGGGTTACACATAGTTACATCAGGGTTAGGGTTACAATTAGTTACACTAAGGTTAGGTTTATACAGGCACAGGAAGGTTACGGTTACACTTAGTAACATTAGGCATAGGGCTATAGTTAGTTACATAAGGCTTATGGTTACAATTATATGGATGAGGGTTCGGGTTATGGCTAGCAATATAAGGCTTAGGGTTACAATTATATACATTAAGGTTTGGGATTTTCTTAGTAGCATAAGGCTTAGGGTTACAATTATATACATTAGTCTCAGGATTATTGCTAATTATATACGGCTTAGGGTTAGAATTATATACATAAGGGTTCGGATTACACATAGTTACATAAAGGTTGTTGTTTTTGTTAGTTACATAAGGTTTAGGGTTACAATTATATACATTAGATTAGGGTTATTGTAATTAATAACATAAGGCTTCGGGTTACTATGATATTCATTAGGGTTAGAGTTACACATACTTATATTAGGGTTACTGTTTTTGTTAGTAACACAAGGCTTAGGGTTACAATTATATACATTAGGGCTAGGGTTACACATAATAACATTAGGGTCAGGGTTATAATTATACATGAAGGTTAGCCTATTGTTAGTAACATAAGGCTTAGGGTTACAATTATATACACTAAGATTAGGGTTACACTTAGTTACATAAGATTTAAAATTAGACATAGTTACATTATAGTAAGGGATACACACAGTTATATTAGGGTTCAGGCTAAACATAGTTACATTAGGGTTAGGGTTACATATAGTTACATCAAGGTTATTGTTACACTTAGTTATATTAGGGTTAGGGTTACACGTTGTTACATTAGGGTAAGGGTTACATATAGTTATATTTGGGTTAGGGTTACACAGAGTTACATTCCGGTAAGAGATACACACAGTTATATTAGGGTTAGGGTTCCATATATTTACATCAACGTTACGCTTACACATAGTTATATTAGGGGTAGGTTTACACATAGTTACACTAGGGTAAGGGTTACACACAGATATATTAGGATTAGGGTTACACATAGTTATATTGGGGTTAGGGTTAAATATAGTTATATTAGGGTTAGGATTACACACAGTTACATTACAGTTAGGGTTACATATAATTACATTAGGGTAAGGGTTACCCATGGTTATATTAGGTTTAGGCTTGCACATAGTTACATAAGGGTTAGAGTTACAACAATTATATACATTAGGGTTAGAGTTACAATAATTATATACATTAGGGTTAGGGTTACACATAGTTGCATTAGGGTAAGGGTTACATATAGTTACATAGAGGTTAGGATTATAGTTACTTACATATGGTTAGGGTCAGAGTTAATTACATAACTATTAGGCTTCCACATAGTTATATTAGGTTTAGGACTATAGTTAGTTAGGAAAGGGTTAAGGTTACAAATATATGCATAAGGGATAGCGTTAGTTATAATTACATTAGGGTTAGGGTTATAGTTATTTACATAAGGGTAAGGGTTACACGAAGTTACATTACATAGTTACATTAGGCTTAGGCTTAATATAAGTTACATCAGGCTTAGGATTACAGTTATATACATCACTGTTAGAGTTATTGTTAGATATATACGGCTTAGGGTTACAATTACCTGCATTATGGTCATGGTTACACACAGTTACATAAGGGTTATGGTTTTTGTTAGTTACATCAGGCTTAGGGTTACAATTATATACATGAGGGTTAGGGTTACAATGAATAACATAAGGCTAAGGGTTGCAATTATATACATGAGGGTTAGGGTTACAATGAATAACAGAAGGCTTAGGGGTACTATTATAAACATTAGAGTTCGAGTTACACATAGTAACAATATTGTATTAGGGTTAGGGTTTTTGTTAGTAACACATGGCTTAAGGTTACAATTAGTTACATTAGGGTTGGAGTTACACATAATTAAATGAGCGTCAGGGTTATTGTTATACATTAGGTTTGCGGTCATTGTTTGTAGTATAAGTCTTGGGGTTACAATTATATACATTAGGGTCAGGTTAAAAGAAGTTCATAAGGGTTAGGGTTTAACATACTTACATTAGGTTTAGAGTTACACATAGTTACATTAGTGTGAGGCTTGCATACAGTTATATTAGGGTTAGGGTTAAACGTAGTTACATTAGGGTTCGGATTACGTATAGGTACATTAAGGTTACGGTTGCACATAGTTACATTAGGGTTAGGATTTCACATAGTTACATTAGTGTTAGGGTTTCAATTATATACATAAGGGATAGGGTTACATATAGTTACGTTAGGGTTAGTATTATAGTTAGTTACATAAAGGTTAGGGTTATAATTAGTTACATTAGGGTTATGGTTACACATAGTTCCATTAGGGCTAGGGTTCAACATAGTAACATTAGTGTTAGGGTTATATTTAGGTACATAAGGGTTAGGGTTAAAAATAGTTACTTGAGGGGTAGGGTTATAGTTAGTTACATAAGGGTTAGTGTTACAATTAGTTATATTAAGATTAGGTTTACACATAGTTACAGTAGGGTTAGGGTAACACTTAGTTACATTAGGCTTAGGTTTATAGTTTGTTACATAAGGCCCAGGGTTACAATTTTATACGTTACGGTTAAGGTTACACATATTTATATAAGGGGTAGGGTTATTGTTAGTTACATAAGCCTTATGGTTACAATTATATGCATTAAGGTTAGGGTTATTGTTAGTAATATAAGGCTTAGGGTTACAATTATATAAGGCTTAGGGTTACAATTATATACAATAGTGTAAGGGTTATTGTAATTGATAACATATGGCTTAGAGTTACTATAATATACCTTAGGGATAGAGTTTAACAGTTACATTAAGGTTAATGTTTTTGTTAGTAGCGCAAGGCTTAGGATTACAATTATATACATTAGGGTTGGGGTTACACTTTATTACATAAGGTTTAGGGTTACACTTCACTACATAAGGTTTAGGGGTATTTTTATACATTAGGCTTACGGTTATTGTTAGTAACAAAAGGCTTGGGGTTACAATTATATACATTAAGATTAGGGTTGCATTTAGTTACATAAGGGTTAAGATTACACATAGTAACATTAGGGTAACAAATAGTTACATTAGGGTTAGGGTTATAGTTAGTTACATAGTTTTTGGGTTACAATTAGTTACATTAGGGCTGGTATTACACATAGTTACATTAGGGTTAGGGTTAAACATAGTTACATTAGGGTTAGGGTTACAGTTATATACATAAGGGATAGGGTTACACATAGGTACATTAGGGTTAGGGTTATCGTTAGTTACATAAGGGTTAGGGTTACAATAAGTTACATTAGGGTTAGAGTTACACACAGTTACATTAGGGTTAGGGTTACACATATATACATAAGGGATAGGGCTACACATAGTAACATTAGGGATAGGGTTATAGTTAGCTACATAACGATTAGGGTTACAATTAGTTACATTAGGGTTAGGGTTACACACAGTTACATTAGGGCTAGGGTTCCACATAGTTACATTAGGTTTTGGGTTATATTTAGTAACAGTAGGGTTAGGGTTACACTTAGTTACATAAGGATTATAGTTAGTTACATAAGGCCTAGGGTTACAATTATATACATTACGGTTTAGGTTACACATAGTTATATAAGGGTTAGGGCTTTTGTTAGTCACATAAGCCTTATGGTTACAATTATATGCATTAAGGTTAGGGTTATTGTTAGTAATATAAGTCTTAGGGTTACAATTGTATACATTAGGGTTAGGGTTATAGTTAGTTACATAAGGCCTAGGGTTACAATTATATACATTACGGTTAAGCTTACACATAGTAATACAAGGGTAGGGTTTTTCTTAGTTACATAAGGCTTATGGTTACAAATATATGCAATAGGGTTACGGTTATTGCTAGTAATATCAGGCCCAAGGTTACAATTATATACATTAGGGTTAGGGATTTCGTTAGTAACATAAAGCTTAGGGTTACAATTATATACATAAGTGTCAGTGTTATTTTTAATTATATACGGCTTAGAGTTACAATTAAATGCATAAGGGTTAGGGTTTCACACAGTCACATAAGGGTTGAGGTTTTTGTTAGTTACATAAGGCTTAGTATAACAATTAGATACATTAGGATTAGGGTTATTGTAATTAATAACATAAGGCTTAGGGTTACTATAATTTACATTAGGGTTAGAGTTACACATAGTTACATTAGGGTAAGATTTACACATAGTTACATAAGGGTTAATATTTTTGTTAGCAAGACAAGGCTTAGGGTTACAATTATATACATTAGAGTTAGGGTTACACATAATTACATAAGGGTGGTGGTTATTGTTATACATTAGGTTTAGGGTTACATATAGTTACATAAAGGTTACAGTTACACATAGTTATATTAGGGTGAGAAGTATGCATAGTTACATTAGGGTAAGGGTAACACACAGTTATATTAGTGTTAGGGTTACAAATAGTAACATTAGGGTTTGGTTAAACATGATTATATAAGGTTTAGGCTTACACATAGTTACATTAGGGTAAGGGTTACACATAGTTTCATTAAGTCAAAGTCTATAGTTAGTTAGAAAATGGTTAGGGGTACAATTATATGCATAAGGCAGAGAGTTGCATGTTGTTAAATTAGGGTTAGGGTTATAGTTAGCTACATAAGGGTTAGCGTTACATTTAGTTACAGTAGGGTTAGGGTGACGCATAGTTACATAAGAGTTATGGTTACACATAGTTACTTAAGGGTTAGTGTTATAATTAGTTACATAAAGGTTGGGGTTACAATTATATTCATTACGGCTGAGATTAGATTGATTGATTGAATATTGTTTAACGTCTACTCAACAATATTTCAGCTATATCAAGACGAGAACATGTTTGTTAATAAATAATCACTTTGGGATATGGAGAGGGCCATGGGACGGGAAATTCTGACTGCCACTGGAAAAGTAGGGTGAAATCGTCAAGGACGGGGAATTTAGCCTTGTAGCCGATCACCTACGGACCACCCCAAAAAGAGCTTGCTACAAGGGTACTTTAACGTGCAGGAAGCGTGGCGTTTCTTCCAACACGTGGACCTGAGTTTACATCCCATCCGAAAGATGGGTTGTGTATTTATTAATCCCGCACAACCACGGAATGGGTCCTATTTCTATATCCCGGGACCCTCGGGGTCAGCCTCCGTTTAGGAGGGGTCACACCCCGCAAGCCGGAGATACTAGGTCCTATTTCTATATCCCGGGGTTCCCTCGGGGTCCTCTGTTAGGAAGACTCATACTCCAAGCTAAGAGGATGCTGCGGGCCTATTCATAAGCCGGGACCGCGCACGGCGGGGCTGAGATTAGATATAGTTACATAAGGGTTAGGGTTTTTGTTAGTTACATCAGGTTTAGGGTTACAATTACATACATTAGGGTTGCCGTTATTGTTAGTAACATAAGGCTTGAGGTTACAATTATATGCATTAGGGTGAGGATGCCACATAGCTACATTAGTTTAAGGGTTACACACAGTTATATTAGGGCTAGGGTTAAACATAGTTACATTAAGGTTACAGGTACACATAGTTACATTATACTTAAGATTACACATACTTACATTAGGGTTAGGGTTACACATAGTTACATTAGGGTTAGGGTTATATCAGGGTTAGGATTACACATACTTTCATTAGGGTTATGGTTAAAGTTATATCCATATGGGATAGGGTTACACATAGTTACATTAGGGTTAGAGTTATAGTTAGTTACATAAGGGTAAGAGTTACAATTAGTTATTTTAGGGTTAGAGGGGTACACATAGTAACATTAGGGCTAGGGTTACATATAGTTACATTAGGGTAGGGTTACAGTTAGTTACATCCGACTTAGGACTATAGTTAGTTAGAAAAAGTTTAGGGTGACATGTATATGCATAAGGGAAAGGGTTACACATAGTTACATCAGGGTTAGGGTTACAATTAGTTACACTAAGGTTAGGTTTATACAGGTACAGGAAGGTTACGGTTACACTTAGTAACATTAGGCATAGGGTTATAGTTAGTTACATAAGGCCTAGGGTTACAATGATATACATTACGGTTAAGTTTACACATAGCTATATAAAAGTTAGGCTTTTTGTTTGTAACATAAGGCTTATGGTTACAATTATATGGATGATGGTTCAGGTTATGGCTAGTAATATAAGGCTTAGGGTTACAATTATATACATTAAGGTTTGGGATTTTCTTAGTAGCATAAGGCTTAGGGTTACAATAATATACATTAGTCTCAGGATTATTGCTAGTTATATACGGCTTAGGGCTAGAATTATATACATAAGGGTTAGGGTTACACATAATTACATTAGGGTCAGGGTTATAATTATACATGAAGGTTAGCCTATTGTTAGCAACATAAGGCTTAGGGTTACAATTATATACATTAAGATTAGGGTTACACTTAGTTACATAAGATTTAAATTTAGACATAGTTGCATTAGGGTAAGGGATATACACAGTTATATTAGGGTTAAGGCTAAACATAGTTACATTAGGGTTAGGGTTACATATAGTTACATCAAGGTTACTGTAACGCATAGTTATATTAGGGTTAGGGTTACACGTTGTTACATTAGGGTAAGGGTTACATATAGTTATATTTGGGTTAGGGTTACACAGAGTTACATTCCGGTAAGAGATACACACAGATATATTAGGGTTAGGGTTAAACATAGTTAGATTAGGGTTAGGGTTCCATATATTTACATCAACGTTACGCTTACACATAGTTATATTAGGGTTAGGTTTACACATAGTAACATTAGGGTAAGGGTTACACACAGATATATTAGGATTAGGGTTACACATAGTTATATTGGGGTTAGGGTTAAATATAGTTATATTAGGGTTAGGATTAAGCACAGTTACATTACAGTTAGGGTTACATATAATTACATTAGGGTAAGGGTTACCCATGGTTATATTAGGTTTAGGCTTGCACATAGTTACATAAGGGTTAGAGTTACAACAATTATATACATTAGGAATAGGGTTACACATAGTTGCATTAGGGTAAGGGTTACATATAGTTACATAGAGGTTAGGATTATAGTTACTTACATATGGTTAGGGTCAGAGTTAATTACATAACTATTAGGCTTCCACATAGTTATATTAGGTTTAGGACTATAGTTAGTTAGGAAAGGGTTAGGGTTACAAATATATGCATAAGGGATAGGGTTAGATATAGTTACATTAGGGTTAGGGTTATATTTATTTACATAAGGGTAAGGATTACACGAAGTTACATTACATAGTTACATTAGGGTTAGGGTTTTAGTTAGTTTTAAAAGCCTTAGGGATACAAATATATACATTAGGGTTAGGCTTATTATAAGTTACATCAGGCTTAGGATTACAGTTATAAACATCACGGTTAGAGTTATTGTTAGATACATACGGCTTAGGGTTACAATTACCTGCATTATGGTCATGGTTACACACAGTTACATAAGGGTTATGGTTTTTGTTAGTTACATCAGGCTTATGGTTACAATTATATACATGAGGGTTAGGGTTACAATGAATAACATAAGGCTTAGGGTTACAATTATATACATGAGGGTTAGGGTTACAATGAATAACATAAAGCTTAGGGTTACAATTATATACATGAGGGTTAGGGTTAGAATGAATAACATAAGGCTTAGGCCTACTCTTATAAACATTAGAGTTAGAGTTACACATAGTAACAATATTGTATTAGGGTTGGGGTTTTTGTTAGTAACACATGGCTTAGGGTTACAATTAGTTACATTAGGGTTGGAGTTACACATAATTAAATGAGCGTCAGGGTTATTGTTATACATTAGGGTTGCGGTTATTGTTAGTAGTATAAGTCTTAGGGTTACAATTATATACATTAGGGTTAGGGTTACACAGAAGTTCATAAGGGTTAGGGTTTAACATACTTACATTAGGTTTAGAGTTACACATAGTTACATTAGGGTGAGGCTTGGATACAGTTATATTAGGGTTAGGGTTAAACGTAGTTACATTAGGGTTCGGATTACGTATAGGTATATTAAAGTTACGGTTGCACATAGTTACATTAGGGTTAGGATTACACATAGTTACATTAGTGTTAGGGTTTCAATTATATACATAAGGGATAGGGTTAAATATAGTTACGTTAGGGTTAGGATTATAGTTAGTTACATAAGGGTTAGGGTTATAATTAGTTACATTAGGGTTATGGTTACACATAGTTACATTAGGGCTAGGGTTCAACATAGTAACATTAGTGTTAGGGTTATATTTAGTTACATAAGGGTTAGGGTTAAAAATAGTTACTTGAGGGGTAGGGTTATAGTTAGTTACATAAGGGTTAGTGTTACAATTAGTTATATTAAGATTAGGTTTACACATAGTTACAGTAGGGTTAGGGTTACACTTAGTTACATTAGGCTTAGGTTTATAGTTTGTTACATAAGGCCCAGGGTTACAATTTTATACGTTACGGTTAAGGTTACACATATTTATATAATATATATATTATGGTTACAATTATATGCATTAAGGTTAGGGTTATTGTAAGTAATATAAGGCTTAGGGTTACAATTATATACAATAGTGTGAGGGTTATTGTAATTGATAACATATGGCTTAGAAATACTATAATATACCTTAGGGATAGAGTTTAACATTGTTACATTAAGGTTAATGTTTTTGTTAGTAGCGCAAGGCTTAGGATTACAATTATATACATTAGGGTTGGGGTTACACTTTATTACATAAGGTTTAGGGTTACACTTAACTACATAAGGTTTAGGGGTATTTTTATACATTAGGCTTACGGTTATTGTTAGTAACAAAGGGCTTGGGGTTACAATTATATACATTAAGATTAAGGTTGCATTTAGTTACATAAGGGTTAAGATTACACATAGTTACATTAGGGTAACAAATAGTTACATTAGGTTTAGGGTTATAGTTAGTTACATAGTTTTTGGGTTACAATTAGTTACATTAGGGCTGGTATTACACATAGTTACATTAGGGTTAGGGTTAAACATAGTTAAATTAGGGTTAGGGTTACAATTATATACATAAGGGATAGGGTTACACACTGTTACGTTAGGGTTAGGGTTATAGTTAGTTACATAAGGGTTAGGGTTAAAATAAGTTACATTAGGGTTAGGGTTATAGTTAGCTACATAAGGGTTAGGGTTACAATTAGTTACATTAGGGTTAGGGTTACACACAGATACATTAGGGCTAGGGTTCCACATAGTTATATTAGGTTTAGGGTTATATTTAGTAACAGTAGGGTTAGGGTTACACTTAGTTACATTAGGATTATAGTTAGTTACATAAGGCCTAGGGTTACAATTATATACATTACGGTTAAGGTTACACATAGTTATATAAGGGTATGGGCTTTTGTTAGTTACATAAGCCTTATGGTTACAATTATATGCATTAAGGTTAGGGTTATTGTTAGTAATATAAGTCTTAGGGTTACAATTATATACATTAGGGTTAGGGTTATTGTTAGTTACATTAGTGTCACGGTTATTGTTAATATTATACGGTTTAGGGTTACAATGATATACATAAGGGTTAAGGTTACACAAAGTCACATTAGGGTTTATTTTTTTGTTAGTAACAAGAGGCTTAGGGTTACAATTATATACATAAGGCTTAGGGTTACAATTATATACATAAGGCTTAGGGTTACACAAAATTACAGAAGGGTCAGCGTTATTTCTATACATTAGATTTACGGTTATTGTTAGTAAGATAAGGCTTAGGGTTACAATTATATTCATTAAGATTAGGGTAACATTTAGTTACATAAGTGTTAAGATTACACATAGCAAGATTTGGGTTACACATAAGTACATTAGGGCTAAGGTTAAACATAGTTACATTAGGTTTAGGGTTAAAAGTATATACATTAGGATTAGTGTTCCACATAGTTACATTAGGGTAAGGGTTACACAAAGTTATATTAGGGTTAGGGTTAAACATAGTTACATTAGGATTAGGGTTAAACATAGTTAAATTAAGGTTACGGGTACACATAGTTACATTAGGGTAAGAGTTACACACTGTCATATTAGGATTAGGGTTAAACATATTAAAATTAGGGTTAGGGTAATATATAGTTACATTAAGGTTAGGATTACACATTATATTGTCATAGCGATATTAGGGTTAGGGTTACACATAGTTACATGAGGGTAAGGGTTACACATAGTTCCATTACGATTAGGGCTACACATAGTTACATTAGTATTAGGGTTAAACAAAGACACATTAGGGTTAGGATTACGAATAATTAGATTAGGGTTCGGGTTACACATAGTTGCATTAAGATTAGGGTTACACATGGTTATATTAGGGTTAGGCTTACACATAGTTACATTAGCGTTAGGGTTACAATTATATACATAAGGGTTTTGAGTTACACATAGTTGCATCAGGGTTAGGGTAACTTACAGTTACATAGGAGTAAGCATTAGAGTTACTTACATAAGGGTTAGGGTTATAGTTGGTTACATAACGGTTAGGCTTAAACATAGTTCCGTTAGGGTTAGGGTTACACATAGTTACATTGGGTTTAGGACTATATTTGGTAAAAAGGGTTAGGGATACAATTATATGCATAAGGGATAGAGTTGCATATAGTTACATTAGGGTTAGGGTTATAGTTAGTTACATAAGGGTTGGGGTTAGAATTATATTCGTTGGGGTTGAGGTTAGACATAATTGCATAAAAATCGGGGTTATTGTGAGCTACATAAGGCTTAGGGTTACAATTATATCAATTAAGGTTAGGATAATTGTTAGTTACATAAGGCCTAGGGATACAATTATATACATTAGTATTAGGATTATTGTTAGTTACATAAGGCTAAGGGTTAAAATTATAAACATTAGGGTTAGTTATTGTTAGATACATAAGGCTAAGGGATACAATTACCTTTAGGGTTAAGGTTCCACATAGTTCCATTAGGGTAAGGGTTGCACACAGTTATATTAGGGTTAGGGTGACAATTAGTTACATTAGGGTTAGGATTACACATAGTTACATTAAGGTTAGGGTGACAATTAGTTACATTAAGGTTAGGGTGACAATTAGTTACATTAGTATCAGGGTTACACATAGTTACATTAGGGTTAGGGTTATAGTTAGTTACATAAGGCCTAGGGTTACAATTATATACATTACGGTTAAGCTTACACATAGTAATACAAGGGTAGGGTTTTTTCTTAGTTACATAAGGCTTATGGTTACAATTATATACATTAGGGTTAGGGATTTTGTTAGTAACATAAAGCTTAGGGTTACAATTATATACATAAGTGTCAGGGTTATTTTTAATTATATACGGCTTAGAGTTACAATTAAATGCATAAGGGTTAGGGTTTCACACAGTCAGATAAGGGTTGAGGTTTTTGTTAGTTACATAAGGCTTAGTGTTGCAATTAGATACATTAGGATTAGGGTTATTGTAATTAATAACATAAGGCTTAGGGTTACTATAATTTACATCAGGGTTAGAGTTACACATAGTTACATTAGGGTAAGAGTTACACACTGTTATATTAGGATTAGGGTTAAACATATTAAAATTAGGGTTAGGGTAATATATAGTTACATTAAGGTTAGGATTACACATAGCGATATAAGGGTTATTGTTACACATAGTTACATGAGGGTAAGGGTTACACATAGTTACATTACGATTAGAGCTACACATAGTTACATTAGTATTAGGGTTAAACAAAGTTACATTAGGGTTAGGATTACGAATAATTACATTAGGGTTCGGGTTACACATAGTTGCATTAAGATTAGGGTTACACATGGTTATATTAGGGTTAGGCTTACACATAGTTACATTAGCGTTAGGGTTACAATTATATACATCAGGGTTTTGAGTTACACATAGTTGCATCAGGGTTAGGGTAACTTATAGTTACATAGGAGCAAGCATTAGAGTTACTTACATAAGGGTTAGGGTTATAATTAGTTACATAACGGTTAGGCTTAAACATAGTTCCATTGGGGTTGGGGTTACACATAGTTACATTGGGTTTAGGACTATATTTGGTAAAAAGGGTTAGGGATACAATTATATGCATAAGGGATAGAGTTGCATATAGTTACATTAGGGTTAGGGTTATAGTTAGTTATATAAGGGTTAGGGTTACACTTAGTTACATTACGGTTAGGGTTACACATAGTTACATAAGAGTTATGGTTACACATAGTTACATTAGGGTGAGAATTATACATAGTTACATTAGGGTAAGGGTAACACACAGTTATATTAGTGTTAGGGTTACACATAGTTACATTAGGGTTTGGTTAAACATGATTATATTAGGTTTAGGCTTACACATAGTTACATTAGGGTAAGGGTTACACATAGTTTCATTAAGTCAAGGACTATAGTTAGTTAGAAAATGGTTAGGGGTACAATTATATGCATAAGGGAGAGAGTTGCATGTTGTTAGATTAGGGTTAGGGTTATAGTTAGTTACATAAGGGTTAGCGTTACATTTAGTTACATTAGTGTTAGGGTGACACATAGTAACATAAGAGTTATGGTTACACATAGTTACTTAAGGGTTAGGGTTATAATTTGTTACATAAAGGTTGGGGTTACAATTATATTCATTACGGCTGAGATTAGATATAGTTACATAAGTGTTAGAGTTTTTGTTAGTTCCATCAGGTTTAGGGTTACAATTACATACATTAGGGTTGCCGTTATTGTTAGTAACATAAGGCTTGAGGTTACAATTATATGCATTAGGGTGAGGATGCCACATAGCTACATTAGTTTAAGGGTTACACACAGTTAAACTAGGGCTAGGGTTAAACATAGTTACATTAAGGTTACGGGTACACATAGTTACATTATGCTTAAGATTACACATATTTACATTAGGGTTAGGGTTACACATAGTTACATTAGGGTTAGGGTTATATCAGGGTTAGGATTACACATATTTTCATTAGGGTTATGGTTAAAGTGATATCCATATGGGATAGGGTTACACATAGTTACATTAGGGTTAGAGTTATACTTAGTTACATAAGGGTAAGAGTTTCAATTTGTTATTTTATGGTTAGGGTTACACATAGTAACATTAGGGCTAGGGTTACATATAGTTACATTAGGGTAGGGTTACAGTTAGTTACATTAGATTTAGGACTATAGTTATTTAGAAAAAGTTAAGGGTTACATGTATATGCATAAGGGAAAGGGTTACACATAGTTACATCAGGGTTAGGGTTACAGTTAGTTACACTAAGGTTAGGTTTATACAGGTACAGGAAGGTTACGGTTACACTTAGTTACATAAGGCCTAGGGTTACAATTATATACATTACGGTTAAGTTGACACATAGCTATATAAAGGTTAGGCTTTTTGTTTGTTACATAAGGCTTATGGTTACAATTATATGGATGAGGGTTCGGGTTATGGCTAGTAATATAAGGCTTAGGGTTACAATTATATACATTAAGGTTTGGGATTTTCTTAGTAGCATAAGGCTTAGAGTTACAATTATATACATTAGTCTCAGGATTATTGCTAATTATATACGGCTTAGGGTTAGAATTATATACATAATGGTAAGGATTACACATAATTACATAGGGGTTGTTGTTTTTGTTAGTAACATAAGGTTTAGGGTTACAATTATATACATTAGGATTAGGGTTATTGTAATAAAAAACAGAAGGCTTAGGGTTACTATGATATTCATTAGGGTTAGAGTTACACATACTTACAATAGGGTTAATGCTTTTCTTAGTAACACAAGGCTTAGGGTTACAATTATATACATTAGGGCTAGGGTTACATATAATTACATTAGGGTCAGGGTTATAATAAAACATGAAGGTTAGCCTATTGTTAGTAACATAAGGCTTAGGGTTACAATTATATAGATTAAGATTAGGGTTACACTTAGTTACATAAGATTTAAATTTAGACATTGTTACATTAGGGTAAGGGATACACACAGTTATATTAGGGTTAAGGCTAAACATAGTTACATTAGGGTTAGGGTTACATATAGTTACATCAAGGTTACTGTTACACATAGTTATATTAGGGTTAGGGTTGCACGTTGTTGCATTGGGGTAAGGGTTACATATAGTTATATTTGGGTAAGGCTTACACAGAGTTACATTCCGGTAAGAGATACACACAGATATATTAGGGTTAGGGTTAAACATAGTTAGATTAGGGTTAGGGTTCCATATATTTACATCAACGTTACGCTTACACATAGTTATATTAGGGTTAGGTTTACACATAGTAACATTAGGGTAAGGGTTACACACAGATATATTAGGATTAGGGTTACACATAGTTATATTGGGGTTAGGGTTAAATATAGTTATATTAGGGTTAGGATTACGCACAGTTGCATTACAGTTAGGGTTACATATAATTACATTAGGGTAAGGGTTACCCATGGTTATATTAGGTTTAGGCTTGCACATAGTCACATAAGAGTTAGAGTTACAACAATTATATACATTAGGGTTAGAGTTACAACAATTATATACATTAGGGTTAGGGTTACACATAGTTGCATTAGGGTAAGGGTTACATATAGTTACATAGAGGTTAGGATTATAGTTACTTACATATGGTTAGGGTCAGAGTTAATTACATAACTATTAGGCTTCCACATAGTTATATTAGGTTTAGGACTATAGTTAGTTAGGAAAGGGTTAGGGTTACAAATATATGCATAAGGGATAGGGTTAGATATAGTTACATTAGGGTTAGGGTTATATTTATTTACATAAGGGTAAGGGTTACACGAAGTTACATTACATAGCTACATTAGAGTTAGGGTTTTAGTTAGTTTTAAAAGCCTTAGGGATACAAATATATACATTAGGGTTAGGCTTATTATAAGTTACATCAGGCTTAGGATTACAGTTATAAACATCACTGTTAGAGTTATTGTTAGATACATACGGCTTAGGGTTACAATAACCTGCATTATGGTCATGGTTACACACAGTTACATAAGGGTTATGGTTTTTGTTAGTAGGGTTAAAGTTAGTTACATAAGGGTTAGTGTTACAATTAGTTATATTAAGATTAGGTTTACACATAGTTACAGTAGGGTTAGGGTTACACTTAGTTACATTAGGCTTAGGTTTATAGTTTGTTACATAAGGCCCAGGGTTACAATTTTATACGTTACGGTTAAGGTTACACATATTTATATAAGGGGTAGGGTTTGTATTAGTTACATAAGCCTTATGGTTACAATTATATGCATTAAGGTTAGGGTTATTGTTAGTAATATAAGGCTTAGGGTTACAATTATATAAGGCTTAGGGTTACAATTATATACAATAGTGTGAGGGTTATTGTAATTGATAACATATGGCTTAGAAATACTATAATATACCTTAGGGATTGAGTTTAACATAGTTACATTAAGGTTAATGTTTTTGTTAGTAGCACAAGGCTTAGGATTACAATTATATACATTAGGGTTGGGGTTACACTTTATTACATAAGGTTTAGGGTTACACTTAACTACATAAGGTTTAGGGGTATTTTTATACATTAGGCTTACGGTTATTGTTAGTTACAAAAGGCTTGGGGTTACAATTATATACATTAAGATTAAGGTTGCATTTAGTTACATAAGGGTTTAGATTACACATAGTAACATTAGGGTAACAAATAGTTACATTAGGGTTAGGGTTATAGTTAGTTACATAGTTTTTGGGTTACAATTAGTTACATTAGGGCTGGTATTACAATAGTTACAATAGGGTTAGGGTTAAACATAGTTAAATTAGGGTAAGGGTTACAATTATATACATAAGGGATAGGGTTACACACTGTTACATTAGGGTTAGGGTTATAGTTAGTTACATAAGGGTTAGGGTTACAATAAGTTACATTAGGGTTAGGGTTATAGTTAGCTACATAAGGGTTAGGGTTACAATTAGTTACATAAGGGTTAGGGTTACACACAGATACATTAGGGCTAGGGTTCCACATAGTTACATTAGGTTTAGGGTTACATTTAGTAACAGTAGGGTTAGGGTTACACTTAGTTACATTAGGATTATAGTTAGTTACATAAGGCCTAGGGTTACAATTATATACATTACGGTTAAGGTTACACATAGTTATATAAGGGTTAGGGCTTTTGTTAGTTACATAAGCCTTATGGTTACAATTATATGCATTAAGGTTAGGGTTATTGTTAGTAATATAAGTCTTAGGGTTACAATTATATACATTAGGGTTAGGGTTATTGTTAGTTAGATAAGGCTTGGGGTTACAATTATATACATTAGTGTCACGGTTATTGTTAATATTATACGGTTTAGGGTTACAATGATATAGATAAGGGTTAAGGTTACACAAAGTCACATTAGGGTTTATTTTTTTGTTAGTAACAAAAGGCTTAGGGTTACAATTATATACATAAGACTTAGGGTTACAATTATATACATAAGGCTTAGGGTTACACAAAATTACAGAAGGGTCAGCGTTATTTCTATACATTAGGTTTACGGTTATTGTTAGTAAGATAAGGCTTAGGGTTACAATTATATTCATTAAGATTAGGGTAACATTTAGTTACATAAGGGTTAAGATTACACATAGTAAGATTTGGGTTACACATAAGTACATTAGGGCTAAGGTTAAACATAGTTACATTAGGTTTAGGGTTAAAAGTATATACATTAGGATTAGGGTTCCCGCCCTTGACGATTTCACCCTACTTTTCCAATGGCAGTCAGAATTTCCCGTCCAATGACCCTTTCTATACCCCAAAGTGATTATTTATTAACAAACTTGTTCTCGTCTTGATATAGCTGAAATATTGCTGAGTAGACGTTAAACAATATTCAATCAAACAAAATCAATCAATCAATCAACACATAGTTACATTAGGGTTAGGGTTACACATAGCTACATTAGGATTAGGATTACACATAGTTACATTAGGGTTAGGGTTACAATTATATTCATCAGGGTTAGGACTATATTTAGTTAGACAAAGGTTAGGGTTACGAGTATATACATGAGGGATAGGGTTACATATAGTTACATAATGGGTTTGCACATAGTTACAGTAGGATTCCGGTTACACTAAGTTAGATAAGGCTTAGGATTATAGTTAGTTACATAATTTCTAGGGTTTCAATTATATACATTACGGTTAAGGTTACACATATTAATACAAGGGTTAGGGTTTTTCTTAGTTAGTTGATTAGGGATTTTGTTAGTAACATAAGTCTTAGAGTTACAATACTTTAGTATTACGGTTATTGTAATAAATAACACAAGGCTTAGGGTTACTACAGTATGCATTATAGTTAATGCTTGTTGACGACTCCGCATCCATAAAAAACAGGACACATGGATGTGGCGTTGTTCATCATTTAGCAAGTGAATTCCCCTCGAGCCGGCTTGAACTTACTATGAGGTAGGAGTGTTTGCTCTTTGTTGAAGGCCTCATGGTGACTTCAAGATGAAGAACAACAATAAAAGCGTTGTTCCATTTGCTTAATCTTACCATCCATTTATAGGGATTTTGTCCCATGTACATTTACTCCATATTCCTTTATTTGTTCAATCAGGGTGAGAGTTGTTTTTGTTGGTAACACAAGGCTTAGGGTTACAAGTATATACATTAGAGTTAGGGTTACACATAATTACATAAGGATCAGGGTTATTGTTATACATTGGAGTTAGGGTTACATATAGTTACATCAAGGTTACGGTTACACATAGTTACGCAGTCATGTTAAGGCAACGTCCGTTTTTTGCCGTAAAGAGGAGATAACTCTTGTATGAAACCTCACGTCAGCTCGGCGTCGACCGAGATATTTCTACTGGTTTACTTCTTTAACGAGAACAATTTCAAGCAAATAAATTGTTCTTAAGAAGCAGCTTTGTATGAAGTATGGTGTTTAGATATATTCAGTCGTAGAAAGTGCTGGAAAATGTGATTTTTTATGATTTTTCTGAATACCGTGGAAATGATTGACAGATCGCTCCGCCCACAATCTTGGTCAAAACGGAGCTTGGATTTGGGATGACGATCTGCAATGTCGACCTACATGTGATGATTTGGAGGACTGATATTATAGTTCCAAGCTCAGCACAAATGAAATAGAAAAACGTGGGATGTCATATGAATGGTAGGTATGATAACACTCGGTTTTAACATGGTCTAGTGACGTGATTGTGCCATTAAACTGTGGTAGTGATGAATCAGCGATCAGCTGATTAACCATTGACATCGTTATTGAAAATAAGATCATTAAATGTAAAGCACCACAGCCATGTCACAATTGTGAAACTATATAATATGGTGCTCAATGACCCATTGACCAAATAGAGCTAATATGAAAATCATACTCTTTACCCCCCCCCCCCCCCACACACACACACAAGGCATTGATCTTTGAGAATATAGGCCTTTTCAAATAATCATTTGGTCCCCCTTCGGTTTCGGCATTTAATTACAAATAAAAAGTTCTGGTTATCAACCCTACATGTACACGGTAAGTATTGCTCATTTCATAAAACAGTTCATATTTAGATAACCCTGTCACACCACATGCACTTGTTTCATAAAAAAAAATCCAGTCCCTCCCTCTCTTCTTCCACAGGCACTTGTTTCATAAAAAAAATCCAGTCCCTCCCTCTCTTATTCCACAGGCACTTGTTTCATAAAAAAATTCCGGAGGGACTGGAATTTGTTTTATGAAACAAGTGCCTGTGTGTCACACTGCATTAATCAATTAATTTCGCTAGAATTAAAATGTATTGGGGGTTTAAGTTGTGTATTGTTAACCAACCGTACGAGTGATAACCGGAAGCGAAGAGTATATGTACCTCAATTGGATGGGAGAGTTCAAATCGAGGAAAAGATAACACTTTTTGAAAAGGTCTATATGAATCTAAATACCGGTGAAAGTGTAAGATCGAGAAATCTCAGATATTTCTCTGACGAGGCTTGCAGAGTGAGAGAACAATAGAAATCTTACCCTAGTGTGATTGAGATTTCTAAATCTTGCATTTTCAACGGCATTTGATTAATGTTCTAACTTTGGCAATCTTAAGCCCAATTAAGATTAATTTGTAGATTTTCATTCCCGCCTGCCCCTTGCAAATCCACCTGCCCGAGATTTATTTATTTCTCAAACATTAGCTTCGTCTAAATTCCCGTATTATAATTCTTGTCCATATCCAATATACAGTACAGACTACTGATAAATCACTGTGATAGACATATCACTCTGTTTAGTGAAATGTGTATATTTTTTGTTCCTAGTTGATCTATCAACATGCTTTCTCTTGCATTAAGAGTGATGCATTGTACCATTTGATATGCAAAAGAAATTATGTGGATATAGATCAATCAAGAAAAAAGATATATTCATTTAAAAATTTGGAGTGATATGTCTATCACAGTGATTTATCATGGTAAGTCTCTGACTGTGCTGTACGTTTCTGTTTACATACACATACATGTAGTCATTTTTGGTAGTTGACAATGTCAGATCTCGATCTCGGAAGAGTTGTTGCAGGCCTAACAGAAAAGAAAAGCTAGTTTGCTTCAAATTTCAATGACTCGAAGACAATAATTGGCACCTATAATGACCTCATGTGGGCGGCGGTGTTATTGATAAGAATGCGCCGGTGATTGAGTTACATTATCGTTTATCAGAGATTGATTGATTGATTGAATATTGTTTAACGTCAACTCAGCAATATTTCAGCTATATCAAGACGAGAACAAGTTTGTTGATAAATAATCACTTTGGGGTATGAAAATGGCCATGGGACGGGAAATTCTGACTGCCACTGGAAAAGTAGGGTGAAATCGTTTAGCCTTGTAGCCGATCACCTACGGACCACCCCAAAGAGAGCTTGCTACAAGGGTTCTTTAACGTGCAGGAAGCGTGTCATTTCTTCCAACACGTGGACCTGAGTTTACATCCCATCCGAAAGATGGGTTGTGTATTTATTAATCCCGCACAACCACGGAATGGGTCCTATTTCTATATCCCGGGACCCTCGGGGTCAGCCTCCGTTTAGGAGGGGTCACACCCCGCAAGCCGGAGATACTGGGTCCTATTTCTATATCCCGGGGTTCCCTCGGGGTCCTCTGTTAGGATGGCTCATACTCCAAGCTCAGAGGATGCTGCGGGCCTATTCTTCAGCCGGGACCGCGCACGGCGGCGTTTATCAGAGAGGTTGGGAACATGCACACTCCCAAACAGGATCGGAAGGAACAATTGACAAGATCTAGAACAAAAATAAATAATAACAAATTCCACCCACCCGCCCAAATTTTTTTTCATGGCGTTGGATGAAAATCAACCTATTAAGTTTTATTGGCCTAATCTATGATTTATTCATCAACAAGCTGTACTTGACATCCAATCTTCCTAAGCGAAGTCAATGACGTAAGAAAATATTGCCACCAAGGTAATTTCTGTCTTCTATCTGGGGGTACAAGACAATATGAATCTATCACTGGTGGGTGTGCGAGACAAGTAAATCTCACACACCCAAGGGCAAGATTAAGGTTGTCTCTGCAACGAGGCTTTGCCGAGTCAGAGAGAATCTAATCTTGCCCGAGGGTGTGCGATATTTACCTTGTCATGCACACCCAGCGATGTTTAATTTATTTTCTCACCCTGCCAATACGAACGGACACTATTGCTCATTTGGATATTGGACATCATGTTCTGTACTATCAAGCGTAATGATGGATGTATATTGACACTAAAAAATTCAAAACATAATACATTACACAATCATGCACTTGGCTTACTCTGGATTTTCATTTAAGTATACTTAAATACACTGCAATCGTTGATCTGAAATTGGACCTTCGTGACAAGTATAGTTACAGGAGTTATGTTCCCTTTAACGACGTCATAAGATTCGAGCGCAGGATTTTTGAATGTTGTGTATTTATTCAGAATATCATCTGGTACATTAAAGATGGTGTCAAGAGTTAAAGACGCAGTTTTATAAATATATGATAAAGGCTGATCTCAAACCCTTAGGCTAAGATATCATCTCTCAAGCCTCAGGCTGTACATGATATCTTAGCCTAAGGGTTTGAGATCAGCCTTTATCATATATTTAGTTAGTATTACATAAATTTTGAATATATGATACAGAGAGTGATGTCTATGCTATATCACCATTGATGGCGTCAACCCCGTATCGCATACCCTGTACCACACCCCTATTCGGAACATGACGTCATAAATTGGAAAACCCCGGGTGACATCCGCTTCGAAAAGAAGCAGACGATAGCGGCATCTGTGAAGTTAAGAAACTTAAAACTTAAAAAGGATAGAGTTTATTGAACACGTTCTAGTCAAAATATTGGTGAATGGAAAAATTGTAAATAAAAAATTACAGCTCACAACTTTGCATTTCACAATTAATGCGGATTATAAAGCAATTTTATTGTTCTTTACACCCTGAAAGCAAGCAAACGATTACCGGTATAAGATTTTAATGCACAGTCAGAGGAAAAATATCCAAAAACTTTTGAAATTATAACTCCTCATGATGAAAGTATAGTCTTGGTAGTGTGACTAAGCAGCAGTTTCCCAGAAATCATTGGGTGGCATTTAATAAACTATATTTAAAATGATTCAGACTGTTTTTTTATTTATCTTATTCTTTTCGGCCTTTGTGGATTGGACATAATCTTTATTTTCTTGAGATTTAGGCCTAAATATAGTGTAAAAAGGTGATGTCAGTCTGGCAGGTGACTTTTGTCGTTGACCTCAATTTCACGGTCTAGTGGCCTTGTTAAGTTTTTCTGCTTAAGTCCATTTCTCAATAACTAGAAGTGGTAGGATGATAATATTTGGTATGTGGGTTGGTCTTGGGTAGTACATGTCAGTCTGGCAGGTGACTTTTGTCCTTGACCTCAATTTCAAGACAAATCGGTACCTGGACATTTCGGTACTCAGGCTATAAGACATTTCGGTACTCTGTGACAGGACAAATCGGGACTTTAAAAGCGGTACCTGGACATATCGGTATTTAAATGAAATAAAATATATTTGCTTTGCAATATGGGTTGTTTTTGTACGAAGCAGGTAACGGTTGGCGTGTTTGTAGACTTTCATTTGATAAGCTTTATAAGCATGGACTTAAAAAAATACTACAATTAGGTATCAACGGTAATATGCTGGCATATGTAAATGCCAATTTAAGCAAAAGAACGATAGGTCAAGCAATACTACTTACCGTTATCAGAGACATATAATTATGTCTCTGCTGTTATTAGGTCAATTCACAGTGAGAGGGAAAAGAACACAAATACATGAATTGGTACCTTTCTGTAATTTTCCACACGAATAAATGAAATATCAATCATAATAACCGCTTCTATGACTAGGTATCTAATTTTTTTATGAGTACCGAATTGTCCAACAAAAGTCCCGAAATGTCCCCGTCAGTACCGAATTATCCAGGTATCGAAATGTCCATGTACCGATATGTCTAGGATTCAAGTTGCCACGTTAAGTTTTTATGCTTAAGTCAATTTCTCAATAACTAGAAGCGGTAGGTTGATAATATTTTGTATGTAGGTTGGTCATGGGTAGTACATGTCAGTCTAGTAGTTGACTTTTGTCCTTGACCTCAGTTTCACGGTCTACTGGCCACGATAAGTTTTTCTGGTTAAGTCCATTTCTCAATAACTAGAAGAGGTAGGATGATAATATTTGGTATGTGGGTTGGTCTTGGGTAGTACATGTCAGTCTGGCAGGTGACTTTTGTCCTTGACCTCAATTTGACGGTCTAGTGCCCACGTAAAATTTTTCTGCTTAAGTCCATTTCTCAATAACTACAGGTGGTAGGTTGATAATATTTGGTATGTAGGTTGGTCTTGGGTAACACATGTCAGTCTGGCAGTTGACTTTTGTCCTTGACCTCAATTTCACGGTCTAGTGGCCACGTTAAGTTTTTCTGCTTAAGTCCATTTCTCAATAACTAGAAGTGGTAGGTTGATAACATTTGATATGTTAGTTGTTCTTGGGTAGTACATGTCAGTCTGGCAGTTGACTTTTGTCCTTGACCTCAATTTCAAGGTCTAGTGGCCACTTTAAGTTTTCTGCTTAAGTCCATTTCTCAATAACTGGAAGTGGTAGGATGATAATATTTGGTATGTAGGTTGGTCTTGGGTAGTACATGTCAGTCTGGCAGGTGACGTTTGTCCTTGACCTCAATTTCATGGTCTAGTGGCCACGTTAAGTTTTACTGCTTAGGGAATGGTCATTTTTTATCAGGTGTGGGGGGGGGGGGGCTTGAAAATTTCTCACAAATTTCTTGTTGGAGATTTCGCCCCAGCCCCGTCCAGCGTAAGAAAAACTTTGACCCCCTCACAAATTGTTGATAAAAAATTTTGACCCCCCATTCAGGTTTCAATTTTTATTGCCAACTTACTTGCAGTCTTGTTCTCTTAGACCTTAATTTTTTTTTGATAACAGAAAGTCAATCCAAAAAACCTTACAAATAATGAAAAAAAAAGTGTTTTGATTGAACATTTTCAAAAAAAATACAGAAAATTATGTTAAATTTAACTCACAAGTCAGGGGTCGCGTTTTCCAATTTCCCCACGGACGTCTTTTATTTAGTTCTCAGTGATTGTGCAACTTTTTCTGACAGAAAGATAGTACTTCCTCGTTCTAGAATGATTTGTCCTTGTAGTGAATTAAAGGAAACAGGCTTTACTTATTCAAGATATAATCATAATTTGTTGGAACGTTTTTCAGAGCTGTCAAAGGATAAAATATTGAATTTAAGGTACCGTCCCGCCAAAGGCAAGTGAAAAAATCATCCTCCTTAGTCAATGAGACTTTTTACTGCACCAATGATGCTCAAAACTAATCTAAAGAATTTAACCCCCAAAGAGTACCGTTCTGAATTTTCAACCCCCCCCCCCCATGAAACCGCTTTCAAAATTTTGACCCCCACAAAATTTTCCAACCCCTCAGCTGATAAATAATGACCGTTCCCTTAAGTCCATTTCTCAATAACTAAAAGTGGTAGGTTGATAATATTCGGTATGTAGGTTGGTCATGGGTAGTACATGTCAGTTTGGCAGTCTAGTGAGTATGTTCACTTTTCTGATTAGTTCATTTAGATTTCACATCAATTTAGAGGCCAGCAGGGACAGGCAAAACATCTTTTAGGGTCTTCACTTGTTACATTTTTTGTCGGATCTTGATGCAGTATTTTTCTGTAGGTTTCTTTTACCGTGAAACCTGTCCAAACTGAACCCCTCTGGGACTGAAGATTTTGTTAGGTTTAGACAGGTGTTCAGTTTACACAGGTTCAAAATATAGAGAAATTGATACAAATGGTCTTCATATTAAGTTTGGTTTAGACAGTTTTCGGTTTTGTCAGGGTTCGGTTTAGACAGGTTTCACTGTATCATGTTTAAACAGATACTTTGAACAATTATAACCATTTCAATAATCAAAAGGATCAACGGAACTTCATCTGTTTCAGAATGAAGGGGTTAAATCGGGTGTTTTATGGTAATAAACAACTTTTGAAATATGTAAGATAGACTTTTAATACCTGGCAGGTGTACGTATAGGTTTTGTCAATATGAACATAGATATGCAAAAAAATTAGGTCAAAGGTCAAGGTCACAGAGGTCAAAAAGGGTGAAATTGGGTATTTTCATATATTTTACTGTAAAATCTGGGGGCATATGTAGTGTTTCACAAACACAACTTGTTTGGTTTGTACCATACGTGTGTCTTAGCATCCACATGCCAAATACAGATAATGATTGTTAAGTGGTTACATCTTAAGAAGTAACCAACATCCATAAAAGAATTATGTCACCTTGACCTATACTTTCTGCATTGATGAATTTTGCTGCATTTTCTTTTTTGGTCAATATATCATCAATGTTTATCCAAATCAGGATCAAGGAATCTCATTTTGATGTAGGATTGTTGATTTTGTCTAAAGATGAGCAATAAGGTTTCGGAATTTTACACTTGTCTGAATGTATTGCCTTGTATTTTTCAGGTTGACCAAACAGTTTGAAGTCATAATCTTGACTGAAATTCAGATAAATTTGCAAAATGTTCCCATGAAGATAAAACACCAGATTGACCGACACTTTTACACAGATATCAGCAAAAAGAGTACACCACTTAGCCATTAATGAAGACGTATAAAATATATATACCCAATTGAACTAGCCATTAATTCGAAGACTATATGAATTAGCAGTTTATTACTTAAGGGCTACAGATCAGAATGGACTTGCTCCTTTGAAAGTGTTACATATTTTTTAATTCACAGAAAAAATATAAATAAAATTGAGACTTGCATACAACAGAACGTTTACTTTACTGGCTTTAAAGTTTTAAGTTTGCCTTATTTACCATTGCAGATTTATGGTCTGTTCTAGTCATCTTTTATTACATCACCCATGACATGATCCAGGCATATGCATTGAGATTTTCAATTTGTGAATATTTTTATTCCCACTCCCTAGAAGAAGGGGTATTCTGTTTTACATTTGTTCATTTTCCCATGACTATCCAGAAACCTTTCTTTGGGTTATCTCGGCTTTTTTTGTAGTAATTATTATGTCTCTACAAACAAAGTGGGGGGGGNATGTAACTTGTCAGCACATGTCCTCCTAAACAGTTCTTTTGATTTGATGAAATGTTGCACAGTTATAGTATAAAACCTGAAGATGTGCATGAAGTATTATATGTTGATGCTCAAACTGGGAAGTGAATAAATTCATGAACTTGTATTTTTAAGAGAAAAAATGGTGCCTTGTAAGGCCCATCTAATTAAATAGATTCTCATCACCACCTGCCCCATTTTTTTTCTAAGCTCAATTTTTTGTTATTTTCAATTATTCAGAAATTTTCTTTAAATTCCTATCAATTTTAGTGAAAATCAGTAAAAAATATCAAATAAAACCCTCCCACCAACCCCAGGTTTTTGGTAAAGGTGGATGAGAATCTACAATTAACTTGATAGGGTCTTAAGGCATGTCTTCCTAGACCATACACTGGATTTAGAGGGGAGATAATTCATTAACTTTAATATTTTTCAATGGAAAAAAGGAGGAGATGCCTTGTTAGCATATGTCCTCTTATATGGATTTTGATGAAATGTTACACAGTTGTAGTATATAACCTGAAGATGTACATGACTCAATATGATTGCTGTTTAAAATCTGGAAGGGGAGATAATTGAACTTATACATTCTCAAAAGTCTGGTTTTCTATTTGGTCTGAAGCTCAAGTATGGTGAGATGTATCATTTCTCCCTTTGACAAGTCTGAGACTTATCTACCCTCTGTCTGTTAATAACATAGTTTTCATCCATTCTAGCCATATATTAAAAATTTGTTGTCAAGGACTAGTATTTCACCACTTGTGTACATTCATGATTTGATACTTGGTCTGAAGCTTAAGTATTGCGACTTATTATACCTCCCGCAAAGGGGTATATAGGAATCACCATGTCTGCCTGTCCGTCTGTCTGTCCGTCCCCTTTCATGTCCGGAGGAGAACTTTTGTACCGTAGCACCTAGGATTATCAAACTTGGTGTGTATATGCATCATGGGAAGACGATGTGTCGCGTACCAAATTTAGGTCACTGTGACCTTGACTTTGACCTTTATGATAGTAAAACAGTGTCCAGAGCAGAACATTTGTACCGTAGCACCTAGGATTATCAAACTTGGTGTTTGGATGCATCATGGGAAGACGATGTGTCATGTACCAAATTTAGGTCACTATGACCTTGACTTTGACCTTTGACCTTTATGATAGTAAAACCGTGTCCGAAGCAGAACTTGTGTACTGTAGCACCTAGGATTATCAAACTTGGTGTGTGAATGCATCATGGGAAGACGATGTGTCGCGTACCAAATTTAGGCCACTGTGACCTTGACTTTGATTTTTGACCTTTATGATAGTAAAACCGTGTCCGAAGCAGAACTTTTGCATCATAGCACCTAGGATTATCAAACTTGGTGTGTGGGTGCATCATAGGAAGACAATGTGTCACGTACCAAATTTAGGTCACTGTGAGCTTGACTTTGACCTTTATGAGAGTAAAACCGTGTCCAGAGCAGAATTTTTGTACCATAGCACCTAGGATTATCAAACTTGGTGTTTGGATGCATCATGGGAAGACGATGTGTGGCATACCAAATTTAGGTCACTGTGACCTTGACTCTGACCTTTATGATAGTAAATCCTTGCTCATTTTGTGCCGAAATTGGTTAAATCAGCTTTGTATCCACCGAATTATATATTATTTAATGTATTACCCTTTAAAAGAAGTACCAGATATGAACTGATCGAAATAAAACCTGTAATTTCAGGCCTGACAGGCTTTATTTCTGTTAGATTTACTTTCCAATTACCATGTGGCTGAAGGTCAAATTTCAAAATGACATGCCTTGGTACTCAAATGCAGTTGTGGGGGTATTAGTCTGGCTTTGCCGACTGCTCTAGTTATGTCTATCATCTACATGTTGTTTGCTGAGAACTTGAAGTTAATTATTTTGATCAGCAGGCTAATCAGGTTATAACCAGGATGTGAACTTTTGTCGTCACTTTGCAACCATCTTTGGGGGTTTACTTTAAGATGGCATCAGCCAGGAACATGGCTTAACATTGGACTTTATTGGAATCATATTTAAAGATGATTTTGTTGACCATATAGACAAAGCCAAAGTAGTCAAGTGTAATCCACTGACTGCTAAAAGAATCATAATGGGCAAGTCTGGACTATCAATAACTGAAATCCACTTAAAAGCGGAGGAAAATTATTCATGAAAGATCTTCTCAAAACCCGCTGGGCTGATTGGAACTAAAATCATTCACCATTATCCATGTATGGTCCCTTACAAAAAAAAAGTTATTTTTCAGGTCCATACCATATCTGAGATGGCCTCAAGCAGGGAGCTTAGTTTAACATTGGACCAACCTTATGGGAACACATATTAAAAATCCCTTTGATCTGAAACTATCAGTACCGTTAACATTGCAACAAAACTTGTTTCACAATGCTTCTTGGATAGACTGGTTTAAAAAATATGTGCTGTAAGTTCTGGTTGTATCTGAGATATCCGCCATAGAATCATGGCTTTTCATTGGACCTTATGTGAACAATTTCAAAGATCTTCTCATCTGAAAAAATACTAGACCAGTATGAACCAGTCTTCCCTAGATTTATGGGTAAAATCAGAGGTGATTCAAAGGTAAATGTACAAATTTCATATTTACAAACGAATGCATTTATAGTATTAAAAAATATACTGATTAGTTCCACGGAATAGCAAACACTACATACTATATACACTTATTCAACAGCTTTAAAGCAAAATAAAGGAGGAATTGCAGTAACCGATTATAACCGATTCGATAGTCAGTTGATTAAACCTAACTGAATATGATAGATAATGGCTTGGCATTTTAATCTTGTTGAACACCAATACAATTCATTAAGAAATAAACACAGTGAAAAATTTCTATTGTATAATACCAACTTAGCTGCTATATTAAAGCCGATATACTATTACTTTTACTACATAAAAATAAAAATTAAAAAATAGCCTCTAGATATTTGGTATATGAATTGAGATGAACTTTGGAATGAGACGGGCCACTTTTTCAGAATAAGGCCATAATAAACCGTAACCGTAACCCTACTGTAAATATGTGTAAACCTAATCTTAATGCAACTAATTGTAACCCTAACCCTAATGCAACTATGTGTAAGCCTAAACCTAATATAATCATGTTTAAGCAAACCCTAATGTAACTATGTGTTACCCTAACCCTAATATAAATGTGCGTATCCCTTACCCTAACGTAACAATGTGTAATTCTAACCCTAATATACGCAACGATGTTATGGCATTGCTCCCTTTAGAAATGGCCGTTTTTTGCCACTGTCATGTTTAACTCGACATAGAACTGTATATAACGCGATTTGTCAGTCTTTTAGATTACTCATTTAATAAGATTGATTGATTGAATATTATTTAACGTCTACTCAGCAATATTTCAGCTATATCAAGACGAGAACAAGTTTGTTAATAAATAATCACTTTGGGGTATGGAAAGGGCCATGGGACGGGAAATTCTGACTGCCACTGGAAAAAAAAGGGAGAAATCGTCAAGGGCGGGGAATTTAGCCTTGTAGCCGATCACCTACGGACCACCCCAAAAGAGCTTGCTACAAGGGTTCTTTAACGTGCAGGAAGCGTGGCATTTCTTCCAACACGTGGACCTGAGTTTACATCCCATCCGAAAGATGGGTTGTGTATTTATTAATCCCGCACAACCACGGAATGGGTCCTATTTCTATATCCCGGGACCCTCGGGGTCAGCCTCCGTTTAGGAGGGGTCACACCCCGCAAGCCGGAGATACTAGGTCCTATTTCTATATCCCGGGGTTCCCTCGGGGTCCTCTGTTAGGAAGACTCATACTCCAAGCTCAGAGGATGCTGCGGGCCTATTCATAAGCGGGGACCGCGCACGGCGGCATTTAATAAGACACACGTAATGTCTTGAAAACTACGTTTCCTGATGTCACGTGACCTCGTATGTGCACGGAACAAGCAAAAACCAAAAACGTACCACACTCTCATATTTAACTCAAAAGCACAAGCGGAAAATGCGGTTATAGTACAAAGAAAAAAATTGTTAGTTGTAAAGGATCAAAAATACTTTATGAAAAGTGCTGGGGGTTAAATAGATTTCAACATCTTATTAAATAAATGAATATTACTGGAGAAGTTCATGTTTTTTTTTACGTCTGGGACGTCTTTTTTGAGAAAAATCGACATGAAATCCTAATATTTCACTCTACCCCAGCACTTTTCATATAACCAGAGTACTGAAAATTCAATATTGCTATAGAATACATCTTTTTGTTTTGGTCTTCCCCTTGTGCTTTTGCATTATTTGAGCCGTCGTCAAAAATGGATATTTCGGCGTTCATTTATCTAAATTTAAGGCACAGCGGCGATTAAGAAACCAATACCGGACATCCGTATCCGTACGTCAACGTAGAGGACTTAAAATCAAAATATTACGTGCTCTGTTCAGCTGTATATTCTCTACTTATTGTCGTTTTTTTTAATCACACCACAAGACATTAGGGTTCGGGTTACACATAGTTGCATTAGGATTAGGGTTACACATGGTTATATTAGGGTTACACATAGTTACATTAGCGTTAGGGTTACAATTATATACACCAGGGTTTTGAGTTACACATAGTTGCATCAGGGTTAGGGTAACTCATAGTTACATAGGGGCAAACATTAGAGTAACTTACATAAGGGTTAGGCTTATAGTTAGTTACAAACCAGTCAGGCTTACACATAGTTACATTAGGGTTAGGGTTACACATAGTTACATTGGGTTTAGAAATATAGTTGGTTAGAAAAGGGTTAGGGATACAATTATATTGATTGATTGAATATTGTTTAACGTCTACTCAGCAATATTTCAGCTATATCAAGACGAGAACAAGTTTGTTTATAAATAATCACTTTGGGGTATGGAAAGGGCCATGGGACGGGAAATTCTGACTGCCACTGGAAAAGTAGGGTGAAATCGTCAAGGGCGGGGAATTTAGCCTTGTAGCCGATCACCTACGGACCACCCCAAAAAGAGCTTGCTACAAGGGTTCTTTAACGTGCAGGAAGCGTGGCATTTCTTCCAACACGTGGACCTGAATTTACATCCCATCCGAAAGATGGGTTGTGTATTTATTAATCCCGCACAACCACGGAATGGGTCCTATTTCTATATCCCGGGACCCTCGGGGTCAGCCTCCGTTTAGGAGGGGTCACACCCCGCAAGCCGGAGATACTAGGTCCTATTTCTATATCCCGGGGTTCCCTCGGGTCCCCTGTTAGGAAGACTCATACTCCATGCTCAGAGGATGCTGCAGGGCTATTCATAAGCCGGGACCGCGCACGGCGGGGATACAATTATATGCATAAGTGATAGAGTTGCATATAGTTACATTATGGTTAGGGTTATAGTTAGTTACATAAAGGTTTAGGTATTGTTAGATACATAAGGCTAAGGGATACAATTACCTGCATTACGGTTAGGGTTACACTTAGTTACATTATGGTTAGGGTTACACAAAGTTACATGAGGGTTAGGGTTACACACAGTTACATTAGGGTTAGGGTTATAGTTAGTTTCGTAAGGGTTGGTGTTACACTTATATTCATTAGGGTTGAGGTAAGACATAATTACTTAAGGGTTATGGGTATTGTGAGTTACAGAAGGCTTAGTGTTACGATTATATACATTACGATTAGGGTTATTGTTAGTTACATAAGGCTACACTTTCCTGCACTACGGCTATGGTTACACATAGTTACATAAGGTCTTTGTTATTTACATGAGGCTTAGGGTTACAATTATATACATTAGGGTTAGGGTTACAATTAATAATAGGCTTAGGGGTATTATTATGTACATTACAGTTAAGAGTTACACAGAGTTATATTAGGGTTAGGGTTTTTGTTAGTAACACAAGGCTTAGGGTTACAATTATATACATTGTGGTTAGCGTTACACATAATTACATAAGGGTCAGGTTTATTGTTAAACATTAGGGTTGGGGTTATTGTTAGTACCATAAGGATTAGGGTTAGAATTATATACATTAGGGTTAGGGTTCCACATAGTTACATTAGGGTAAGGGTTGCACACAGTTATATTAGGGTTAGGGTGACAATTAGTTACATTAGGGTTAGGGTTAATCATAGTTACATTAGGGTTAGGGTTACGTATAGTTACATTAAGGTTACGGGTACACATAGTTACATTAGGGTTAGAATTACACATAGTTACATTAAGGTGTAGGGTGACAATTAGTTACATTAGGGTCAGGGTTACACATAGTTACATTAGGGTAAGGGTTATCGTTAGTTACATAAGGGTTAGAGTTACAATTACTTACATCAGGGTGAGGACTATAGTAAGTAAAAACAAGATTGCTACGCGGAGCTATGTCCCCAGCCGCCGCAGTAAAGTCGATAAAGTCCCATAACTCATGCAAAATTTTGCGAATCAAAATGGTGGCAGGATATGATCAACTTCATTAGGTTGCAAACAGCCAAGCAAAATTTCAGCAAAATCCAATAATTGGATTTTGAGGAGATGTGTCCACAGAGTCTTCCTATGTTCTTGTATGCATAAAGTCGATAATGTCCCATAACTCCCGTAAAATTTGTCCAATCATAATTGCAGCATAAAAAGATCAAGTACATATGGTGGCAAATGTTCACACAAAAATTCAGCATAATCCGTTCAGTGGTTTCCCAGGAGTTGCGCCCACAAAGTGTTCCTAAGCTGTAGCATGCATTAAGTCGATAAAGTCCCATAACTCCTGTAAAATTTGACGAATCAGAATGGCTATGCGATATGATCTTGTACATAAGTTAGTTGACTTACAATCCTGTAAAATTAGAATGAATTCGGACTAGCAGTTTCTGAGGAGTTGCGTCCACAAGATTTGCCATTGTATAACAATGTGGAAATAATCAAAGTCCCATAACTCCCACAAAATTTTAGAAATCAAATTGGCGATGCGATATGATCTAGTACTAATGGTGACTAACAATCCTGTAAAATTTGAATGAATTCTGGCCAGCAGTTTCTGAGGAGTTGCGTCCACAAGATTTGCCATTGTAAAACAATGAGGAAATAATCAAGGTCCAATAAATCCCACAAAATTTGACGAATCAAAATGGCGATGCGATATGATCTAGTACTAATAATGACTAACAATCCTGTAAAATATGAATGAATTTTGGCCAGCCGTTTCTGAGGAGTTGCGTCCACAAGATTTGCCATTGTATAACAATAGCGAAATAATCAGTCCCATAAATCCCATAAAATTTGACGAATCAAAATGGCGATGCGATATGATCTAGTACTAATGGTGACTAACATTCCTGTAAAATTTGACTGAATTCTGGCCAGCGGTTTCTGAGGAGTTGCGTCCTCAAGATTTGCCATTGTATAACAATGTGGAAATAATCAAAGTCCCGTAACTCCCACAAATTTGACGAATCAAAATGGCGATACGATATGATCTAGTACTAATGGTCACTAACAATCATGTAAAATTTGAATGAATTCTGACCAGCGGTTTCTGAGGAGTTGCGC